>APFE030891926.1:0-20258 GCA_000404065.3 Pinus taeda
CCAACCAAGGCTTTAGGACTAGTAACTCAACCCACCAAGGGCTTCAGAGTGTTTGTCCAACCAAGGCTATGAGAATAGTAACTCAACCCAAGTTGTTACAAGGCTCCAGAGCGTTTGTCCAACCAAGGCTCCAGGACTAATAACTCAACCCAAGCTAAGGAAACATGAGAACCAACCAAAACAAAACAATGAAAATAAACCCACAATCTCCATGGTTATCTAGGAAATGGCAAAGCTAGGCAATCCACTGTCAATCCTGGCCATCCTCCATGCCAATGACAAATCACAACCAACAAACCACATGCATATGCCATGCATGCCGAAACTAGTGAGGAAAACAAAAATGCAACTCAGTACCTACAAGAAAATCCCGTTGTAGTTGTTGATCCCGATGTCCTCTTGCGCTTTGTTGCTCTTCCTTAGCCTTCTTACTCCAAAATGCCAGGTATGCCACACCCTCCAAGAGTGCTCCAAGAAAACTCTAAGAATCTAAGAGTATGAGAGAGAGAGAGAGAGAATAATGAAATAGCTCCAAAACTGAACTGACAAAAGTCTATATACTGATCCTCAGAAGCCTTTTTATTAATGAGGCCTTTATTTTCTTCATTTTCCATTATTTTCTTTCATTTTCCTCCTCACATGAAACCTGTGACCTTTCACCTCCCTTTTCTCCTAATTTCCATTATTTTCATAAATAAATGTGTCAAAAATGCTATTCTACATTTCCAAAGCCTTAGCCATTGCCTTTGTCAATGTCCTTACCCATTAATCAATCACAAGTGATCCCCATCACTAGGATTTTGCCCAACATTCAGCTTGGAATAAAGTATCTCATCAACCGTGATTATTATTTTTTGCCTTCATTAACTTTTATTACATGGAATTTTCACCAGGGTTGTTACATTCATCATCACACATTACATTCTTTTCCTCTCTAAGAGGGTTGTTAGCCTTTTCCGCTTCTATGGACAAGATGTAGTCTTTATTGGTGTGACTTTCTTGTGGATGTGATTTTTGCATGGATATGTTATTCTAGGGTTGAAAGACGTGCCTTTTGTGGAGAATTTTGTAAGTTTATTGTCTTATGATTGATATTTTGCATGTTGAATGTTTAAAGTAGAATTTCTATTATGCCATGACTAAATGCTTAATTGTTGTTGAAATTTTGTTTCATTATTGTTGATTTTTGTGTAGCATTGGGAGGTATTCCCGCATGCCAAAAAGGTCTCCCAAGTTGGCCAAGGAAAATCATTAAAAAGAAAAATTCTAATTCTAATTTTTTGGGCTTAATGTAGGTTCAAAATGGTCAAGTCACACCCACCATGAAAGGGTGTGATCCTTGGGCAAAAGTCACCTATTTGACACATATAAATACACAAGTTGACTTGCTCACTTTGACCAATCTGGATTATACATTCTCTCTTCTATTCTTATCCACACATGTGAAGTCAAGAAGAAAATCTGAAGTTTGACCAACTTATAGAAACTTCCATTCGATGAAGTTTTGACCTACTTTGTTTGACTGAGAATTTGTGTAAGTTTGACCGCAGGAAAAGGCCAAGCTTGACTGCAAAAGAAGGCTGAGTTTGACCATAGATAGAGATTGTTTGACAATAGGTTGATCATGGGTTTGACTACAGGAGGTCAAATGCAGATTCCAGTTGATCGCAGCGGTCAACTACAAGTCCGAATTTGACCACAAGAGACAGGTTGACCACGTCAAAAAGTTGACTAGAATTGACTATGTTGAAGTCTTCACCAACATTGACTAGGCTGGTATTTGACCAAGTTTGACTAGTATCTTGGACTTGGATTTTGGCATAAATTTCTAGAATATTTCTTGGAATTATAAATATTGCTAAAAAACAATTTTTCCTAGAAGAAAAGTTGTTGGGCTTTCTCCCAAGTTTGAGATTCTCAGGGAAAATTTGTTGTCTAAATTGTGATTGGTTGTCTCTTTATGATCCTATTGTTTTGATTACATTACTGTTCATATTTTTTGTATTTAATTGCTCAATGATATAAGTGGCATGAGATAAATTGATTGGAAATCATTACGAAGTAATTATCAGATCAGAAAATTGACTTCTACTATTCATTATTGTAGAAAATTCAACATGGTATCAAAGCTTTGTTGAAAGAGTAGCAATTGAAGCTAGCCTTACAGACAAGTGTTCCAGTAACTTAATTGGTTTTTAGGTCTCTTGCGTAAATAGCACCAAGTCTTAGAGTTGAAGACAAGTTGGATGGTGCCATCAACTTTAGATCTTGGAATATTAGGATATTCCTTATATTGGAAGAGAATGAACTTCAAGATATTGTGGAGAAAGTCATTCCAAAGCAAGAGGGAGCTGAAGAAAAGGCTAAATATAAGAAGAATGAAGCCAAGTCCAAGAGAATCGTGGCAGATTCCATAAAAGATCAATTGATTCCTCATGTTGCTGGATTAAAAACTGCAAAGGCAGTATATGATGCTGTGGTAAAATTGTATGCAGGCAGCAATACCAAAAGGAAGCTAGCCTTGGAAAATCACCTCTGTAATATCACGATGACTAGATCAGATTCTTTTGTCTCGTATCTAATAAAAATATCTTAAGTCAAAGATGAGCTTGTAGCCATTGGAGACACCATTGATGATTCAAAGCTTGCTACAATCACTCTCAATGGATTTCCTCCTTATGGGAGCCATTTATTCAAGGAAATTTGATGATCTATGGATTGATTGTGTTCAAGAAGAATCAAGATTATTCTTTGGAAATAACTCACAAAATTCACAGAATGAAGAAACACGAGCCCTTGCAGGTCATATTAGAAAAGGAAAGGGAAGAAGGAAATTTGAAAAATTTGTCAAAAAGGACTTTGGGAAATTTAGCAAGAAGAATTCAGGTAGAAGACCTGCTCCTGTTCAAAATCAGAAGGACATGTCAAAGTTGAAGTGCTTCACTTGTCAAAATTTTGGACACTATGTATCCCATTGTCCTAAGAGAAAAAGGAAGGAAAAGCAGCATGAATCAAGAGCTAACATTGATAATAATGATAACGTGCAGCCACCTAAGAAGTCAAAAGATTTTATTCCTTTAGATTTGTCAAGGAATAGACAATTCCCTTCAATTTTCAACTCTCTTCTTAAAATTGAGAGAAGTATTTGTTCTCCCTTTCTTATTATTATTTTTAGTTAGTCAGCCTCTTCTCTTTTCATTTTTGTATGGCCTTGATATTTCTTTCTTACTTCCATTATGAATTTTCTTTTCCATGGCCTCCTGAATGAGGTTTACAGAAAAACAGGTCCATTGTGAAGACTGCCATTACATAGGTGGTAGTATCAGGAAGTACAAGGCAACGTTGTGACAAGAGGGTTCTCCTAGTAAGAGGGAGTGGACTACGAGAAGATTTTTGCGCTTGTCGTCGATGGTTAGATTCCTGGTCTCGAGCGTAGACTCAACGAAAATTTTGATGTTTAAAGGAGAAGATTGTACAAATTGTTGTGACATCCAAGATCGTGCCAATTGACAAGAAGAACTTCCAGTTCCAAGGGAGCAAACATTCAAGGAAAGTAGAAGGAGCATCTTTTCTAGAAGATGACATGGATGGAGATTGCCAAGATGCTCAAAGACAGAAGGTCTCTAAGAGCAGTATGCCTTCCCTAAGGAGACCATGGCAGAAGGACTTCCTTACATGATAGAGGGAGCAACTACAATAGAAGGACTTGTTTACGTGCTAAAGGAAGCAACTACAACAAAAGGACTTGCTTATGTCATAAAGGGAGCAACTACAATAAAAGGACTTGCTTACGTGACAAAGGAAGCGACAATGGTAGGAGGATTTGCTTCTGTGACAGAGGGAGCAACCGAGACTACCACAAGAAGACCTTCTTTAGTGTTAGAGGGAGTTGGTCTTGGAGGCTGAAATGAAGGATTCTGGCAGATACACTATTTCTTAAAATTTAAGATTCAAATTTGGTGGATCCTACAATGTATAGATAGTTAATTGGATCCATGATGTACCTGGTTAGCACCAGGCCATATATTCGCTTTGCAGTGAGCAAATTGAACTAGTTTCTGGTCGAGCTGACGCATGTACAGTGGATGGTAGCAAAACATGTGGTACTTGTGTTGTACAGTTGGATGTGGTTTGAGATGTCTTAGGGGATGAAGTGAATATGCAGATTTAGGAAGAGGCAAAGTATACCAATATCGCAAGTCATGTAGTGTTGCTTCAGAAGCCAAAAGGACATGGTTGGGTCACTTCATTCGACACATGATGCAGAGAGGAGAAGTGGAGCTCCAATACATATCCACAAATGAGAAGATTGTGGACATACTTAAAAGACAAACTTAGTATGACGTTGAATGTCTCCCTCATTGGAAGGGAATGATGAGGTCTTTGTAGGATTGTGTTAACCATCTCCTAAAGCCATAAAAGACTTTAGCTTGGTCATAAAGGACTTTGACCAAAGGAGATAGATGTAATTCACTTTTGAAGTTAGAAGGACTTGTCTAGGTCATAAAGGAATTTGACCAAAAAGGTGAATGATCTAAGGGAAAATTCTCTCTTGAGAAGCCAAAAGGACCTGGGTAGGTCATAAAAGACTTTGATCATAGAAGATTGATATGTTTTACCTAAAGAACCACAAAGGACCTTGGCCAAATGCCTTGGATACTTACATTGTCCACTCCAAGATGGAGTTATCTTCTAGACATGCATCAACATAACAAGCTCCTGAACTTTTCTTAAGGAAGGAAAAATTTTAGCTAAAGGGGAAATAATGGGCTGCTA
The DNA here is from genome assembly GCA_000404065.3 of Pinus taeda. Classification (NCBI taxonomy): domain Eukaryota; kingdom Viridiplantae; phylum Streptophyta; class Pinopsida; order Pinales; family Pinaceae; genus Pinus; species Pinus taeda. The sequence goes on from APFE030891926.1 coordinate 4,777, forward strand.
TATGACAGTAGATGCTTCATCATTACATATCTTCCAAGCCCTAACTTATAGCAACCTATTCATTGGTCTAGGCATAGAGTATTTGAACCCTCGTTTAGAAAACTTGGGCCATCTTAGGCCTTGCCAATGCTCTATCCAACAGTAAACCTTTTATTCATCATTTTGAGGCTCTAGCCATAACATTAGCATAACTTTCTAGGTGATAGTAAGGAAGATTACAATTCCATAAAGAGTAGGAGAAAGGTTGCTGAGGTGTAGTGTCAACCATTCCTCTTGTTGCCATAAGGTCTGGCTTTGCCCAGTGAGGCTTTGCACTGGGCCTACCAGATTTTGCTGCAACAATTTCAATAACCTTGCTTGGGAGTCAAAGTTTGATAAAGTAACATGGGTGAATAATAAAGACCACATGTGTGTTAAGTGACTAATAATAACTTAATAAAAAATTATTAGGATTATGATGGTAATTAGGATAATTTGATAGGCAACTACCAAACGTATCAATATGATGGTGTATATCTCATCAGATTGTATTTGATAGAATTGTATCAACCACTATAAATAATAAAATCTATATTCTGTATCTTCTGCGTCTATCTTATATTCATACGCTACTCCCTTTGTCTCGTAACAATTTTCAATAACTATTATATTGTGCGCTTTAAAAAATTAATCTCACACTAACCATTCAGCGAGTTCAACTGTTCATGAGACAAGCAATTATTGTTCAACATTTTTAATTGAAAATAGTTCCTACCGTTTTTAAATTTTACGTTTCCGCATCGCAGGAATTTTTTACTGCTGGTGGGGATGGGATTCCTCGTGGAGTTGTGGAGAATGTGGCAGCTCCTGTGCAGCAGATCTTAAAATTGTATAGCCTTGAGGTTAGTTATGTTGGAAAGAAATATCTGACCTTTAATGCTTTATCTATGATTTTTCTGTGTATGCATGCAACCTTTCTTGAATGATAATACTTATCATCTTTGTTTACTATTATATCGTTTAAAGACGTAAATAACTTGGCTTGGCTGCAGACGTATGCAGTGATTGAGAACTTAAGACACGCAAGTGAACAGATGGCCAGTGGATCTAATGCCCATGGAAATGGAAGTAAAACAGCTAGTGATGCAGATACTCTTCTTCGAGTGTTGTGTCACAGGAATGAAAATGAAGCTTCCAATTTTCTCAAGAAGCAATACAAGCTGCCTAAATCTGCAGGTTAGTAATTGATGTGAAGATATCTGATATCATCTTATTTCACTTACTATTGTTAAAACGGCTTCCCAAAATCTGCTCTCTACTCTGAGGTAGATTTGCTGTAAACCATTAATATGGATGCTTATGCGACATTTGTTTCCTTGAGAAAACCAGAAGTATACTTTGTACCTAATAATATGGTGCTTGTATAATTTCTTTCCATGACCCCTTCTGTTGCAAGGTTGTTTTGTAATCTCTAGAAAGTAAATCTGCCTGTAAATTAGAAATAAGAGAGCCTCCTTATAGATGAATTATATTATATAGGATGTATTGTTCGAGTAAGATGAGTTTTAGCATAATGAGACATGACTCTCCAGCTCAAATATTTTTTTTGGTGCATTATTCCCTTTTTTTTACTGCAAAATGTATTTAATCATAATTAAAAATCGAAGCATTGTAATCCATTTTTACTTTGAGTGAGCTTTTGACAATGCATTAGGTAACTTATCATAGAGTAATATTAGATGTGACAAATAATTGGACCAAAAATCTATGGAATGGGCTACAATATACTGCATAATCCAACTAGCTTAAACTCTTTTAGTTTGCTGCATGTTTACTGTGAATTAATGATAGCAGGAGGCAGGGAAATATTGAAACACATATAATCTTACTAGAAATTGCATAGTATTTCTAAGTATATATAAGCGGGGGTGTCCGCACGGTTGTGCAGGGAAAAGGCAGATTGCACCGAAGTCCTTAAATTGCGTAGATTTGTTGCAAATTAGAAGCAAAACTGTTCTCGCGTAGGAAAAAATAGATTGTAGGACTTGTACTAAGTACTAAAATATGCACAGCTGTTGGTAGCTTGGAGTTTGGTAGACGGGACCGTCCGATCCCAAAATGATTTAAAAGATGTTTAAGAATGAGCTCCAGTATACCAAACTCCAAGCTATTATAAAAGTAAGTTAAATACTTATTTTAAGCCAAAAAAAAAAGAAGGTCTAATATAATATATTTATAACTATATTGTAAATGTAATTTTTTTAAATACAATTATAGGTTTATGAAGTGAATAAAAGTTAGTTAATTAATTAACATAATTATTTAAAATGTTTTCTATGAAGTAAATAAAAGTTAATTAATTAATTAACATCATTATTTAGAATGTTTTCAAGTAGTTTTTTTTTTTGGTTATATTGGCTTATGAAGTGAATAAAAGTTAGTTAATTAATTAACATAATTATTTAAAATGTTTTCAAGTGGTTTTTTTTGTTTGTCTATTAAGTTGTTTGTGATCCTCTAGGCTTGATTGCCTAGGGGCATCTAAGTTGTCAAAGTCACCGAGGAATCGCAACCGGCTTGGGCCACACCAGTGCTTAGCTAACTGGATTTTTTAGCATGTCTACGCCCCCTAGCATAGGGCATAACCACACCTCCATGAGGTTTGATCTTGGGTTGCTTTGCTAACGAGGCCCATCCTCAACTAGTTGTGCTAGTGAGATTTGACTTCAAGTGGTCATTATTAACTCAAAGTTTATTTTCATTTAATTGCTTTCAGTTACATTATCAAAATTTTGCAATAGCATTATTTTTTGTGGACTCTCAATGGCATCCAATTTCAATATGACTTTTATATTTATTACTTCAAACATAGGATATACATAATAGTTGATCTAGATATTAAATATTTGAAGAGAGTTGATTATGGATGGGATCCATATGTGTATCTCAATAATATGATCCTCATTGAAGATCTTTACTCAAATTGACATTTTATTAATAAAATTAAAAAAATTCAAGCTAGGCAGATTTTTTAATTATTTTAAGTGAGCTAAAATGTATATTTTTAATTGTGTTGGGAGGGGCATTTTATAGTCCAGTAATGTGTAATGTCTTTAGTGTTCAACCCATGCATAATAAAAGTAAAATATTTTTAAATTAAAAAGTAATGTCAACTATAATAAAAAATAAAAATGAATATACATATTTAACTTTTTTAATTAAATGTATTACGAAATTTCAATATTTTCATTGTTGCACTCTCTTGGTGTATTGTTGTAATGAGTGGACCATAAATGGTTAATATAGCTTAAGCGAGCCTAATGGTTAAGAGCATGTGTTTCCTCCTAAGCGATGAGAAGTTCAAACCAAAGAGATAGAGTATGTATGTCTTCATAGGCTTAATATCATGTTGACTACTTTATTTGAATATCAATTTTATATATATAAGGAGTAATTGCTTTAAATAAAAGAAAGATGTGTAATTCATTTAATTTTTAATATGAAACCAATATATTACATATAAAATAAATTATAAACTATGTTTAAAATAAAAAAAAAAAGGTTCAGTGAGTTATAAATAAAATATTTTAATATATAGAGCTAGGTAATTTTAATGTGTATTTAAAAATATATATAAATTGAAAAAAATAAATAAGACAGTTTAATTTGGACAATGTAATTCATAAATAAAATATTTTCAATGCTCATGTTAAGTAAAATATTTCAATGTCAACTATTTATATGTTTTGTATTATATATTATATAAAGCAATTGAAAAAAATAAAATTTATAGTTAAAACATTTTAAGTAGCCTCATTACTTTATATTTTGACCCTTTTTCAGATATATTTTTGGGTCAAGCAAATATTTGATGGAATTGCAAATTTGAGTTGCTCAATGTACCCAATCCAAGTGCTAAAGGATGTTGAGTCCATGTATGCATTCAAAAACCTACTTTACATTATGAAAGATTACATATGGTGTGTGTGTGCACCTTAATCATGGATCTAACCGGTGACCATAGAGAGATTTGATCCCTATGGGGGCTTATATATTCATGAATAAAATGGATATATACAGGTAACTATAATATGAACACAATTCTTTAAATATTAAGTCATTTACAATTTTTTAAAATGTTTTCTAAAGATCATTATTAACTTAGCATTTATTTTCATCAAACATTTGCCAATTACATTATTTGGTATCTATTGATATGAAGATAAAAAAAATGTACCATATTTTTTAATAGCATTAATTTACATGGAGTTTTCTTGAGGTAATTTATTACTGACCAACAAGATATAAGATATACCAAAAATGCAAGTAGAGCTTCTATCTCTAAAGATGACTAACAAGTTTAGAATCTGGATTTTATTTTATTACAAATTTGATTTCATTCGAAGTGCCATTGGAGATTGTGAAATTTTTTAATCTATTGCAACAATTGGAAATTATTCTTCTAACTGATAAAAAGTTAAGTGCAGTTTATTTGTTACGAAAATAACGAATAAAGTCACAAGTGCAATTTTCACCATAAAAACATTGCAGAAAATAAAATGTTGGAAATTGAGAAATATAGAGCACACAGAAATTAACATTGTTATTTTTGGACAATTGTCCCTAGAAAAATAGTAAAATTATTAATGTAAAATATTATTTTTATCAAGGAATACGTTATTTTCATAATTTCCTGCAAATCATAGTAAGTTTGGAAATATGGCATTTTTCTACATACTACTAAGATGTCATCTCTCTCCATCCTTGAACTATTAGCAGCCTATTTGATTCATTTCAATAATTTAGGTAATTGTGATTTGTAGTGCTTAGCCTCCCATAGCCTAAATATTCTTTTACCTATCTAATAGAAAATAAAGTAACATATACATGTACATGTGTGTGGATACAAAAAATCAAGTCATCTTGTGTTTAGTCGATTCAATTGCAAATGGAACTCAATGGAGCTTATAAATCATTTGATAAAGTTGAAAATTTTCCTTTGCTTTTGCACTACACACTACAAAGATTATTTAATCTTGCAACTTTTCTAAAAGAGAAAATATTTTGTACTCTTGCATTGCTTTCTCATGATAGTCTTATAGTGTGGTTGGAGGTTGTAGTTAATTTAAATGTTTACTTGTGTTGTTTTAAGTTTCCCTTTCCAATTCTATTATAATATAAGAAGCCAACAAATGCTACATTGAATTTTGTCCGCCACATAAAATAAACTCTTACATGTCAAGTTCTCTGGTTAGTACCTCTTCCATATCTACATTCATTATGTCCATGGTGTTTCATATTTACATGAATAGTGTGCTTGTAAAACGACTCACCCTATAAGAATGGCAATCATCAATTTATTTTTTAATTGTACCATGAAGATGTTGCAAACAATTTGGCCAAAATGTAGTTGTTGTTGCCAATTGTGCAAGTTGATTACCATGGATATATTAAGCAACATACAAATCTAGCTCCTTTTTATAGAATTCATATCTTATAAGGAACTTTATGTGTTCTCTTCTAATATGATTTCATTCAATGTAAGCATTCTACCATATTCATAAGTACAATGAACAATGAGAAATTGACCCACTAATATTGATTAAAGCTCTATATTAGTGGTTGCTTAGATCAAGACAAAACTCTAAGTGTTTTGACTAGAGAAATCCTATGAGGAATTGTGATAGATAAATGACATTATAATGACATAATTAAATGAAAAATTGAGGTTGAATAGACACTCTTCATTTAATTTAAGTACTAGTGTTATGAATATAATTTATATAAAAATAATATAAATAATAATTAGTACTGAAGAGGCATGTCTAAGAGGACATGACCATTCAGGAAGGGGTACCAACCTAGGTATATAAGGGGGCATCATTTGTAAAATTAAGCATCTCATATCAATTTTTATATACACTATTTAATATATACACTTATATCCTTAATGGACATGTGTTGGAAATATTGAGAAAGGGTTGAATCAATATTTCTTACCAATTAGCACTTTATTAATCTTTTTCGTAGCATTAATTTATCTTCAACAGTTTTGTTATTATTCAACATCAGATATCAAAAGCAATAGACAACACAATACAACAATGCAGAAAGGTAGAAACAATAGACACAAGATTTTTTAGGTGGAAAACCCCCTCCAAGTCAAAAACCACCGAACACTTATTAGTAATTGTCTTTTTCTTCTCTTTAAAAGAAAAATTAATTACATCAAGTTCTCAGCGACAACTGACGGATGCCACAACCCCCTGATTTATAAGATTCAAACTGCAGAACGCAACTACCCCCTAATATCTTGCTGCAAACGAAAGGATGCACTGTGAGTCAGGCCACAACCTGACGAGTGCCCCAACACTTCGTTTACTAGCTATGGTCAGATTCCTCGCCCTGTAATTTATTAGCCCCAACTGAAATGATGCCACAATGCCTTGTACAGGCTATGACTTGCCCTAGTACCACTCTGTTGCCCTAAAGTGTTCTCAGGCCACAACCTGAAGGTGACTCCAATCACCCTAAAGAGTCAACATACCACATTTACAAATTTCATAATGTATCCCCTTTTGCTATGAATCAATATAAGAATTTTGTAAGAAGATGTTGTTTATCCTGTCACAACTTGGTAGCCACTGACCACTGTACTATGCTATTTAAGCTTGTCACTGCAAAATACTACCCAAATTGATCACTACACAATATTGCACATCAAACCTTGATTGTCAACATTTCCAAACCGATAACGGCACAATCTAATTATTGCTCATCATTCTACAACCTACCACCAATGACCATTGCACATCAACTTATGTCACTACTCACATAAGCTACTACACGTCACAATTGAACCACTGCACTACACATGAATAGATGAGCGTTCACAACACTAGCTACCATCATTGTACCAAACTGCCTGTATTGTTGCAAATGTTGAACGCAAATGTCTGATAATGGCATACACCAAGATGCCTCAGGTCTTCCATATGACCCGCTTCCAATGCTCTCAAACATTGCCCACAGAGAGCTACCAACATATGTCTTTTCACTTATACTAATTAGTAGTCATACATTTGTATCCATCTTTCTCATGTCAATAGGTTGTACAACAAGGTGAGACTTGCTTCCCTGTAAGGTTAAAATTATGTCACTAAGACAATACACCCTCTAGGTCATTGCTAGAAGACACCTAATACAAATTCCTAGGTATTTATAGTTGTCAAAGTGTTACTGCATGCCAATATCTATAGGTAAAGTTTGCATGCTAAGCTTATATGTCAATGTGTGTCAAGTCAGTTTGTCATGTCTATGAGTCAATTCAACAATCAAGTCACACTATCTCATTGATGAACTTTAATATAGGTGTCATACTACATATAGGGCAGAAATCACCATTCATCAAATCATATGCCTAGTTTTTACATATATGTCCAAGTCATCGTTGACTCTAATTGTCACATTACAACTTATCAGAATAATGTCAATTGTTTGACTACTGCAAGATTGGTATACTTCAGATAGTCACAAGGATGTATCACTTAGACATTTTTCAAATGCCATAGCAACACTTTAATGTCACTATCAAATATATTGTTCAATCCAAGTGTCAACTCACTATGTATCAAGTTTTGTTGTCAGCATTATTGACACCCACTTCCTCACTTAGTTATCAATATCATTTATGTAATTTGCAAATGGTCCTTCGTCAAGCTTATGTCAAGTTAGAAATTCAATTAAGTCTATATGTCAAGTATCCACTATCTTATTAATGAACTCCAATATTATAGTTGTCATGAGTATCAAATTACATTTCCTTAACAACTTATTGCTACACCACATGAGTAATATCATTGTTGTTGTTATTCATTTCCATTATCAAACTCATTCATTTATCCTTGTCACGTCAAACCAAAGCATCATATTGACACCGTTTTGTTGCTACACCTAGAGAATCACAGAGATGTCATCACCAAGTCAAGGTCATTTGACTGTTTTAAGATTATGTCACAATTATAAGGTTATGTTACTATTGCAAAAACCAAACCGAAAATCATAGTCTAGAATATTGTATTGACTTCTGCTACCCTAGGATTAGCCCTAGCCAAAGGATTATCAGAGATCTAAATACATGCCCATCAAAAGAGCAGGCGTGCAGTTGCCTTAGGAGAAAGAGGTAGAAGGTTGTAGAGCAATTTTGAGGCAAGGTCGAGGTTATTAAGCACAAAAAAAACACAGACTTGAGACCAAGCCCTAGCCGCAGAGATGCCCTCACAAGTTCGAAGTGTTTAGACAAAAGGATGCCCTAAGTCACAAGAAAAGAAAATAACATACCTAGGTCACAAGAAAAGAAAGTAACATACCTTAGAATTTTACTTGGCTTGGACATAAGTATCTCATACGCATCTAAAAGCAGTCAAACAAAGAGCAAAAGAGAGTTATCTTTTCATTGCCCTTTATCTTAGATCTGAACTTTTACATGCCTCAAAAGTATTCTATAAGGTCGAAAATTTCATAGAGGGATATGTGTTATGTTGTTTAAAAATGATGTGAGAGGTAAGGTAAATTGTTTTCCTTTTATAGATTTAAGAGGGGCTTCTTCAAATTGTACGTTGAAGGGTCTTTAAAACACTTCACTTATTTAATAACTATAGTTAAATTAATATCAATATTTCATTAGTTCTTTTAAGCCCTAAGTTAAAAGTTTCTCTTTAGGTGTATAGATTAGGCTTCTTAATACAATTTAGGATTCTTATGGGTGCATAATGTTTGTGATGCCCTTCCTAAGGTGATATATTCACGAAACATGACAAGGAACCCTTATGCTTAATTTGGATGCCCACAACCAATGAAAATATGCCAAGTGACACTCCTATGGGGTTCTAGCCCACCAACTAGGGTCCCTAATTTCAAATGGGAATATCTCTCAAACCATGAGGAGCCACGTAGCGTACCACATACCACAAGAAACATCTTTCCAAGGAGAATCCAATGATGTGGATCTCCAACCGAAAGTCATTGTTTTTCCACATCAAAAACCCTTGAAAAAGTCAAGGTATGTCCTCAGTCCAGGAAACCCAAACCCTAGGGCCTAGGTTTTCAACCATCCAACAGTGGAGCTTCCAACTTGATGTAATCCAGACAATTATAATAAGTTTTCATTATTAATTTGACATCAATGAAAACACCATCCAACCATTTCACCCTTTGCCATTGATAGCAACACATGCACTCCTTCTGCGAGTGCAACTACCCCTGACTTTATGCTTCCATCTCCTTCTCATGATTTCTCTCTCCCTTTGACATCAATGACAAAGGGTGACTCCCCCTGACAATCTACTTGCTTCATGTGGACCTATAACTTGCTTGTTCTCCCCTTGATGAGAACCCTTCCTCTTTCTTCCTGCAAAGTACTTTTCTACTTCGAAGTACTTTCCTCAGTACTTGCTTCAATGAACTATCTCCCCTTGTCATATTGTGCTTCATATGGATGATCATTTGTAACCCTATAGTGTTAACCTACTATCAATGTTGATGACTCGATGAATGATTGATCAATGTGGACCAGTAATCCTTTAGTTGTTTTCTCCTCATGAACCTTCTATGGATTTGACACATTTGTATTGATGTTGTTATTATGCCCATGTTTCATATTAATTTTGTCAATTGTAGATTTGTGCCACATATATATCTTTAAAATGATGTATCACCTAAGTCTTCGGTTGGATCATCCTAATGTGTGTCATCATCCAATGTACTTGTTGATTCATCATTACCTTTCGCCCTTACGAATCCTGAAAGCATGGATGCTGAGACTTTGTTATTTGCTTGATCTTCTTGTTCTTGTTTTTCTTTCCAGATCTTCTTGTACTTACAAGCTCAATGTTGGGGTTGTACTTGCTCATAGTTATGACATTTATAACATTCAATGCTGGGGTTGTACCTTCACTCTCGAGCTATGTGCCCATAATTATGAAATTTGAAGCATTCAATGTCATCCATAGAATATTGCATCTAGTATTTGCAATTGCAAGCTATATGGCCATAGTTTTGTCATTTGAAACATTCAATGTTTGGCCCATTTGGCATGTAATTTTTGTTCTTAAAAGCATCATGGAACTTGTCTTGTGATCCTGTAAACTCGCTTCTAGGGTTTTGCGGATACCTTTGGTAATTGTACCTGTCAAAAACTTCACAGTCCCTAGTCACATGTTCATAGTTAGTACATGAAAAACAATAACCATTAAATAAATGAACGTACCTGGATGAGTTATCTCATTTGGATTCATTCTTCTTCGAAGGCAGTGATCTTTGATAATTGTACATGTCAACAACTTCACAGTCCCTATCCATATGTTCGTAGTTAATACATGAAAAGCAATAACCATGAAATGAACAAGCATACTTGGATGGTCTTTTATACTTGTTCTTCTCCGGAGGTAGCGTAATCGTTCGTTGTCCTTTGTCCTTGATTGTTTCACCATCATTCTTTGAAGCTATAGTATTCTCGGTATTTTCCCCATCTTGATTTTGCAAAGATTTAGAACTTGTGCCTTCGTCACATGGAGCTTTACCTGCTTCTTCTGTGTTTATCTTCAATTGGGCCAATTCATGATCTTTCATATCAATAACCTACAAATGTTCCTTTTGTCAATCCTTGAACTTGTCTTCATTTAGGGTTGTGTCAAGTTCTTCTTGCTTTTGAGCAAAGTCTTCTTGAAACCAACTTTTCAAGATTTGTCTTCTTCTTTCTGCTTCTTCTATTTGTAACTTTAGAAAAGAACCTTTTTTGCTTCTCTATTGAGAACTTGTATCTATTCCTTCTGCATTCCATTTTCCTTCCTAAGTCTGTTTATTTTTCCAATAGTTATATCCAATTCCTTTTTCTTTTGATCAACTTCAAATACATACCTTTTACTAGATTCCTTTAATTGACTTGCCAAATCTTTCTCTTTTTACTCTACTTCTTGCACTTGGAGTTTCAATATAGCAGCTTCTTCTTTGAGTGTATGATTCTCTGACTCTTCGAATTTTTTGGATTTTTTAACTGGATTCCAAGACTGCAAATAATTTCATTGGATTCTTCATTATTCTTATTAAGTCTTCTGACGTGTCCTTTCGCTATCTTCAGTTCTTCTTCTAGAAATTTAGCCCTTTCCTTTTCATTCTTGAGTTCCTTTAATATCTGGAAACTTCATTTTGAAATTTGATTTCACTCATTTCTTCAACTTCTTCACTATCATTATTGTTTGATTCCTTGATATTAGGATCTGCATGACTATCAACATCTAAATCTTGACCTTCATGCTTCTTTGAGTAGAGATTATGGAGCCTTTCCTAAATGATTTTGGTTGTTGAGAATTAACCAACTTTTGCTTTTACGATATTTGGCATAGCAGTAAAAATGACATTCATGGATTTCGTTTTGTACTTTTTAGCTTAGTTAGTAGATGTGTTTCCAGAAACAATAGATTTCCATACATCATGAGTTTCCAAATGGACTATCATTCTAGATTCTTGTATCCAATAATTATCTTCATCAAATTCAGGAGCTAGTGTACAAAACTAATTTTCTTCAGATTTGGAGACTGTTACAGTACCTTAATCATCCTTTGAATGTGTGGCAGATTTCTTCTTTGATTTTCCCACCTTTGTACTTTGAGATCTACCTTCTAGCTATTAACTTGCTACTGAAAGAATCTGCTTTGATACCAATTGTTGGAAATACTAAGGGGGTTGAAACAATATTTCTTACCAATTATCACGTTATTAAACTCTTTTCAGAGCATTAGTTAATCGTCAATAGTTTTTTTATTATTCAGTATCATATATCAAAAGTACTAGACAACACCATATAACAATGCAGAAAGATAGAAATAGTAGACACAATATTTTTAGGTGGAAAACCCCCTCTGGGTCAAAAACCACCGAACACTTCTTAGTAATTGTCTTCTTCTTCTCTTTAGAAAAAAATTAATTACATCAAGCTCTTAGCCACAACTAAAAGAGGCCGCAACCCCTTGATTTACATGATACAACTTGTAGTACACTACTACACCCTAATATCCTGCTGTAGATAGAAGGATGCCTTGATGCCTTGTGATTCAAGGCACAACCTGACGAGTGCCCCAACACTTTGTTTACTAGCTGCTCTCGAAAGGATGCTTCGTCGCCCTGTAATTTATGAGCTCCAACTAAAAGGACACCACAATGCCCTATGCAGGCTATGACCTATCCTAGTGCCACCCTATCGCCCTGAAGTGTTCTCAGGCCACAACCTGAAGGTGACTCTAATCACCCTAAGGAGTTGGCAGACCACATTTCACAATTTTCACACTGGATCCCCTTGTGCTCTGAATCAATATAAGAATGTTGTAAGAATATTTTTCTTATCCTGTCATGTCCTGGTAGCCACTAACCATTGTACTATGTTGCTTAAGTTGATCACTAGACAATACTATGCAAACTAATCACTGCACAATACTGCACATTAAACCTTGATTTTCAATGTTATCCAAACCAATTGACAACTGCACAATCTAATTACTGTTGATCATTGTACAACCTACCACCAATGACCACTGCATGTCACTGTTCACATAGGCTACTACACATCACAATTGAACCACTGCACTACACATGAATAGATGAGCATTCACAACATTGGCTACCATCATTGTACCAAACTACCTGTATTGTCGCAAATGTTGAACCCAAATGTCTAATAATAGCATACACCAAGATGCCTTAGGTCATCAAAATGACCTTCTTCCAATGCTTTCAAACACTGCCCATGGAGAGCTACCAACATATTCCTTTTCAATTCTACTTATCAGTAGTCATATACTATTATCCATCTTTCTCATGTCAATAGGTTATATACGAAGGTGAGAGTTGTTGCCTTGTAAGGTTACAATTATGTCACTAATACAGTACGCACTCTAGGTCATCGCTATAAGACACCTAATACAAATTCCTAGGTAATTATAGTTGTCAAAGTGTTACTATAGGCCAATATCTATAGGTAAAGTTTGTATGTCAAGCTTATATGTCAATATGTGCCAATTCAAGTCATTTTGTCATATCTATGAGTCAATTCAACAATCAAGTAACACTATCTCATTGATGAACTTTAATATCATAGGTTTCATACTACATATAGGGAAGAACTCACCATTCATCATATTATATGCCTAGTTGTTATGTCTAAGTCATTGTTGACTCTAATTGTCACATTATCACTTATCATAATAATGTCAATTGTTTGACTACTACAAGATTGTTATACTTAAATCAGTCACAAGGATGTATCACTTATACATCTACCAAATGTCATATCAACACTTTAATGTCATTATCAAATCTATTGTCCAATCCAAGTGTCAACTCACTATGTATCAAATTTTATTGTTAGTGTTACTGAAACCCACTTCCTCAATCAGTTATCAATACCATTTATGTAATTTTCAAATGGTCCCTGGTCAAGCTTATGCTAAGTTCATAATTCAATCAAGTCTATATGTCAATTCTCCATTATCTTATTAATGAACTCCAATATTATTGTTCTCATGAGTATCAATTAAATTTCTGTAGAAAGTTACTACTACATCACATGAGTAATATCATTATTTCTTTTATTCAATGACATTATCAAACTCATTCATCTATCCTTGTCACATCAAACCAAGGCATCATATTGACATTGTTTTATTGTTACACTTGGACAATCAGAGAGATGTCATCACTAGGTCAAGGTCATTTGATTATTTTAAGTTCATGACTCAGTTATAATGTCATGTTACTATTGCAAAAACCAAGTCATGATAAGGTTAATGTGTATTCCTAAAATCACATTCTAGAAGATTGATTTGACTTTCACTACCCTAGGATTAACCCTAGCCAAAGGCTTATCAGATGTCTAAATATATGCACAAAAAAAGAGTAGGTATATTGTTGTCTTAGGAGAGAAAGGTCGAAGGTTGTAGAGAAATTTTGAGGCAATTAAAAGGTTATTAAGCACAAAAAAAACATGGACCTGAGACCAAGCCCTAGCCGTAGAGATTCCCTCACAAGTCCGAAGTATTTAGACAGAAGGATGCCCTAGGTCACAAGAACATAAAGTAGCATACCTTAGATTTTTGCTTGCCTTGGACATAAGTATCTTGAACGCATACAAAAGCAATAAAAAAAATACCAAAAGAGATTTATCATCTTAACCTTTCACTACCCTTTACCTTAGAGATCTGAACCTTTGCATGCCTTAGAATTCTTCTCTAAGGCCAAAAACTTCAGAGAGGGATATGTGCTATGTTGTTGAAAATTGATGTGAGAGGTAAGGTAAATTGTCTTCCTTTCATAGATTTAAGAGGGGCTTCTTCAAAGTGTACATTGGAGGGGCTCTAAAATACTTTACTTATTTAATAAATATAGTTAAATTAATATCAGTATTTTATTAGTTCTTTTAAGCCCTACGTTAAAAGTTTCCCTTTGGGTGTATAGATTAGGCTTCTTAATGCAATTTAAAAGTATTTTGGGTGCATAATGTTTGTGATGCCCTTCCTAAGGTGATATCTTCACAAAATAATGACAAGGAACCCTTATGCTTAATTTGGATGCCCACAACCAATGAAAATATGCCAAGTGACACTCCTATCGGGTTCTAGCCCATTAACTAGGGTCCCTAGTTACTTCAAATGGGAATATCTCTCAAACTAGGTGGAACCATGTGGCGTATCACATACCACGAGAAACATTTTTCTGAGGAGAATCCAATGATGTGGATCTCCAACCCAAACTCAAGTTTTTGCCACATCAAAAACCCTCGACAAATTTGGGTTATATCCTTAATCTGGGGAACCCAAACCCTAAGACCTGGGTTGTCAACCATCCAATAGTGGAGCTTCCAACTTGATGTAATCCAAAGAATTATAAGAAGCATTCATTATTAATTTAACATCAATGACTAGTGTTCCAGTCAAAGTCAAACCTAGTCAAACCCCAAGGTTGACATTAATGACAACACCATTAAATATATATATATATATATTATAATATATTATATATTAATATATATTATATATATATATATATGTATATATATATATATATATATAACTGTTCAATGAAGGGGCACTTGCCTAGGTATGTAAGTGGGCCCTCATTTGTAACATTGATCATCTCATATCAATTCTTATATACAATATTTGATATATATACTTATATCCTCAATGAATGTCTTCATGTTCCAAGTGTTCCAAAGATTACTACGTAGTACAAACTCTATTCGTTACATTGATATCAAAGTTGTTTGATCCTTTGGCCGCTCAACCACTACAAAAAGCCAGTGTTATTTGTCCTTTGACCATCAACATGTTGTCAACTTCGTTGCCATTTTGATTGAAGCATTTCACTACAGAGACTTTGAAGCTTCTCCATTTTCCAGGTTTCATCCTCAGGCCTTGGCCATTTATTAAAAAAAATTATAAAATTAGAAAAGA
>APFE030891928.1:0-11705 GCA_000404065.3 Pinus taeda
AATATAGTAATCTGACAATTAAGGATAATATGACTATGTTTCCAAATAGAATAACATCACTTTCGGATTCCAATAATCAGGATTTCAAATGAATCCAATAATATTAATATTCAGTATAGACGCTCTGTAACAGAAATAGCTGGTTTAGACTAATAACATGCAATCAACTCTTAAAAGATTCAATCATGCAATGCAGAGTCACTACACGGATTTCCTGAAAGAACCATTAATGAATTAATCGTAGCAGAGCATGGAATAGCACATGAAAAGCATATCAGATTACCGAGCAATAAAGATAAGCAAACCACGCAGAAATCAAGTTATAATGATACAAAAGCAAGTGTCCTTCGAAGCCGGGCCCTTAGCTTCCAATGGTACACCGCCTTAGATTACTCCAGACGCAAAGATGAAATAAACACCAAGTCTTTTATATTAATGCATCAACAAATGTACAGTAAACCAGGTCTCAGTGAGACTCGATGATCAAAGTTTAGTCTGAAAACTGAAAGTTACAAAAAAAGGCCCCTTTGCTTAACGATGCTGTTCCTTTTTATAAAAGTAACAGCGGGGATATCTAGGTAACAAAAATAAGTAAAACAGCGATCCCTCAGGATCAAAGATCCTGAGGGATTCACCAAGCTGTTAATCCTTTACTTTTCTTTCCCTTTTTCACCGAATTGGTATCCCTTCTTCCTTTCCTGGGTTGTTCTGCTTTGATCTGCTCGATCTCATTTGCATCCGTTTCCCTTCTAAAGGGACAACAGTTATTCCTCCTCTGCCTTTCCCTTTTGAACGGCAGCTCTTCGTTTCCACCTTTCCCTGCATAGAAAAGTGACAATTATCAGCGATTAAGCTTTCCATGTTAATTCTCACATGTTTTATTAGAATTCTTTATTTCTTTGAGTTCATGATGCAGAAAAGGTTACAAATGTTACTAAAAAGCCACTAAATTGTTTGTCAAAAGCATACCTTTCGAGTGCTCCACACACCCCCCTGCTTACCCTGTTTCATGCCCTCATGAAAACATTATAGTTGACATGCAAGGCAGTAAGAGAATAGGCCGGAGAGGGAACCTCGTGTGGAGGCCTACAACTGTGATGAGCAACTAGATCATCAAAGAACTGATTTGTTTGACCTTCAGGCATTTCATACAAGGCTTGATATCTGGGTGCAGGGTGCCAAATGATTGGACTACGAAATCGATACCCTAACCAAGATGGCCCTGCTTGCAAAATATGCTCCCCATAAAGGTTCAATCGGCTGGCAGGCAGCTCAAAATTTTCGTATTTGAATGGTTCCCTGAGCTGGATGTTTGGGCTAGAAGTCCGGTATCGGAATTTTGCAGCATCGATGGTGAGGTCTTTAATAGTCAGAAAATATTCCAGAATGTGTCGGATTAGGTCCTCGTGCATGGGTCCTAATGTCTCCATGACACTCAGGGTCCTCATAAGGTTCCTATGTGCTCTCCATAACAACACTGGATCTCTAGGCTTGACTCTCACCCACAAGTCTAGGCTATTTTCCTGTGTCTGAAAAGTGTTATAAGCTCTGAGCCATTTCAGATGATTAACCCCAAATGAAATGAAGGCTTGCAATTGTATGTCACCAACAAAAGGGCCAGGATTTAAGTTAGTTTCCTGGTCTAGCACGAGGTTGTACAAGTAAAATTCACACAATAATCTTTGAACCTTAATTCCATAATGCTTGCAACAATCTATGAAATCACTAACAGTATTGATTTGGATAGGGGCACCCACCCTAACAGCTTTTATCTTTAATCGTAAATATCGTTCAAGAAAAAATAAAGCATAGTTTTTAGCAGGGGCACTACAGGTCAGAACGTCATTATACAAAGAACACATAGTGTCCATCTGCTTAATAACAATATCTAATTGATGAGTTACCTTGGCAACCTTTTCTTGCTCCTTTTGCCATCCGTCGAAGGCATGGCTCTCGGAATGACTAATATTCCGAAGTTGCTGTTGTAACTCTTCGTATTTCTCCCGGGGGACTGTTTGTTCTCTCAGCTGTTCAGCTTCTTGGTGAGCTTGCTTCATCATCTTGTGCAAGGTTCTTGTTTTTGGATCCTTTTTCCATAGAGCCATAGAGGCCAGGAGTTTTACCCGAACCTTTTTGTTATGCTGTTTGGAGTTCAGAACTCGAATTACCCCTGAGGGTGGTGTCTCTGTTTTGATCTCCTTACTCTCTTTTTCTTTCTTAACACGAATGAAAGGTTGTTGTGTTCCCCCTGTTATTGGAACATCTTCCTGTTCCTCTGCCTCAATTGGAACGACAGTCCGTTCTTCAGTGTCAATTGGAACAACAGTCTGTTCTTCAATGTCATTTGGAACAGCAGTCTGTTCTTCAATGTCATTTGGAATGGCAGTAGGTCTTCCAGTGGGGTTTTGACCAACAGAGCAGCTATAAGTCCTTTGTCTTCTTTTCCTACGAGATTTTGCTGCAGTGGCCCTTTTTCTTTTCCTTGTGGTCCTTCGTATCCTCAGGTTGGCTTTCAGAATCTGAATTTGTTGTCAGAGCTGGGGTATAGTGCTCAGCAACCTCTGCTGTTTCCTCCTTAATTTCTTGATTTCTATTGCCTCAGCAGAGGGTTCATGACTGGCCCTTAAATCTGCTCCTACTCCGTCTAGAATTTCTTCTGGTGTCTTGGGAACAAATTGTTCCCGATTGGTGTCTCTTATTTCCTCATCATGAACGGGCAGGTTTTCTTCTCCTGCCTTTTCTGCATGTGATTTCTCAGGTGTGTCTTCCTCCGAAGGTCTGTCAGGGAGGCCTGCTGGACTGAAGGGTTGGCCATACTCCCCCATATTGGCCAGGATTGCAGCCAATTCATCTTCACCCACAGGGTCCCGCGGCGGGCTACCCTCTGACTGTACTAATTCCTCCTCTTGATTGGACTGCTCAGTGACTGCCTTGGAGTGTTCAACTTCTATTTCTGTTTCGGAGTGCTCGTCTCCCTCCTCGACTCCTTCTCCAGGCTGCTAAGCCTCGGCCCCAGATTGTTTAGCATTTTCTTTGGAAGGTCCTCCTTCTGGTTCTGGAGGTTCGTTCATAATCTTGATTGGCTGACTGGTGTTCTCCTGGATCTTTTCCAGCCTCCCTCGTATCCGAGCTAGCCGGGCTGATTTCCTTGGTCTCTCAGGTTGTTCGGGTGTACTAGCAACATGTTTTTCTGCTACCAATTTTCTGCGTTTTTCTGGTCATTCTGGTGTATTTGAAGAATGTTTTCGTTTTGGAGCAACATGTTTTTCTGCTGCCAATTCTCTATGTTTTTCTAATCATTCTGGTGTGCTAGAGGAATGTTTAGGTTTTGGGGATGGTGCAGCCAATCCCCCCTCGATCATTGCAATGAACTCCTCCCAGCTGCTCTGCTGTTGAGTGAGACTATGGCTCACTATCAATCGAATCAATCCATGGGGGCTAACAACTGTTTCTACGTGCTGTGCCTTTTTCAGGCTTCGGGCCACACAATGCAATAATGAATTTAAGAGTGCAGGCAGATTTACAGAACATTTTTCTTTCAAAACATCTAAGAGTTTAAGATGACGTGGTCTTACCACGTCTTTCCTCCCTTCGCAAGTGATGTAGCTATCCACTATCTTTGCTAATTTGGTCCAAGGTTCTCCTAACGTTGTTGGCAGAACTCCCTTCCCCTTAACTGTCAAGCTTTGGCCTTCATCCTGGAAAATCTCCATAATCTTTTGTAGTCTTTCTTTCTTCAGCGTCCATACAGGTCCGGCGGCTGGTAGTCCCGAGACTTCTGCAATTATATCATCAGTGACTGCTATCCGCCTCTCTCTTACTATGGAGTAGTTCTCCTGTAGATTTTGCAGAAACTCCAACACCACTGTTTCATTTGATTCTTGTGGGCGACTGAAATAATTCAGCCACCCCGCCTTTTCCAGGATCTCCCGGGCAGCAGCGGAGACTGTCAACTCCTGAGGTTCGCTTCGGATTGCCTTTCCCCCCATGGTTCCACTTAGAATTCCCAATGGAACAACAACTACCTGTGCTGTTTGAGACGCAGAGAGGGTGATCGTCATAAGGTTTTGGAAAAGAACATAGAGTATGCAACAAAAATGGATTGTAGATGGCAACTTTCGTAAAAATAGAATTATCATACCGTTAAACCATGCCATACCTTCGTACACTATCTTCCCCGAATGGTGTGCTGACACGTAATCCGTGGAGTAATGAGGTTACCTTCCCTCCCGTGATCTGATAGGCTGTCCCAATCGTCAAATAGAGGAGTAGCAACCATTCTATAACCAAGTCATAAAGGAACAGCATATGAAATTATGCCATGTTTTAGATAGACAATGAAATACCGAAATCGAGGCAAAAAGGTGGATCACGTTTTACATAAGAGCCTACGTGATATGATGCGAGGCCGGGGGATGGGACGTCTGTCAATCGTACGAAATCTCCAGCGGTCATTGTCAGTGTCGTTGCCATGATTGGTGGTAATGAGTGTTCATGCGATGTATACATCGGGACATAAAATATGATCTATTCATAGGATATAAGAGACAAAGAAGTATTGATATCATACCTATTGGTGTAACCATTACGACTTCAATACCATTAACAGAGCTCTGCTGCCGACAGGTGTTCATAACCTTGGTAGAGTTGTTTATTTCACCCCTGGAACCATGATCCTTTGTGTGTATTGTGAAGAGTATTTTGTCAAAATGTAGGCCATTATGCTGGCTTGATAACCAGGTAGCCATAATTCCATTCACAAGGTAGGTGTGAAACGTGGGCAGGCCAGCTCGTGATGAGACCCCCTGTTCCAAGGTCTGTTTATTTAGTGTACCTTTGGACCATATCCCTGGTGTGGTGACCATAATGGGAATGCCACTTCGCTTCCATCCTTATGATCATGGTAGGCTAGCTCTTGATGAGACCCCGTATCCTGCATTTGACAATTGATAATCCATATTTACTTTTTTTTCTTTTTGCAGAGCACTTTTTCTTATTTATTTACACATAAGGGTGGCTCAACACTCCTTAAGAGTGGGAATGGTGGAAGAAGTCTTATCATCCCAACAGGAAGATATAAATCCTCTACTCTTATCCCTAAGTAATAATAAAAAAAAAAAAAAAATTTTTAGGGAAATCGCCATGATAAAGATAACCAACCAGAGCAACGGTAATAAGACAATGACAACGAAGATGAGAAGTAAGTGTGTCCCTCCTCTTGTCCTCTTATCAATACTACGACTTATAAAGATAGCGATCTATGATCCGCTGACTTCGGTATGTCATGATTTATGTTCATTGCATAAGTGCATAGCTGTATCTTAAAGACTGGAGAGAACATGGGCAAAAAGCATCCTCAATATCATCAAAGAGAGCAAAAACATGCCGATGGTGTTACTTTTGAAAAAGGAACAGCAGAAAAGAATCCATGCAAACAAATACTTGAGATGTCGTTTCTTTAAAAGGAACAGCAAAAATAATCAACAAAAAGAATGTTGTTCCTTTGGAAAAGGAACAATAGAAGAGAAAAAATGTTGTTCCTTTTGAAAAGGAACAACAGAAAATCACAAATGCTGTTCCTTTTGAAAAGGAACAGCAAAAAATCACAAATGTTGTTCCTTTTGAAAAGGAACAGCAGAAAATCACAAATGCTGTTCCTTTTGAAAAGGAACATAAGAAAATCACAAAGGTTGTTCCTTTTGAAAAGGAACAACAGAAAATCACAAATATTGTTCCTTTTGAAGAGGAACAGCAGAAAATCACAAATGCTGTTCCTTTTGAAAAGGAACAGCAGAAAATCACAAATGATGTTCCTTTTGAAAAGGAACAACAGAAAATCAAAAATGATGTTCCTTTTGAAAAGGAAATAGTAGAAACACAACAATGCTGTTCCTTTTGAAAAGGAACAGTAGAAACACGCAAATGTTGTTCCTTTTGGAAAAGGAACAGCAAGGACACGCAGAATGCAAAAATCAAAATAAAAAGAAAGATCAATGAAAATGTTAAGAAAACATATATACAAAAAATTATGTACAAGTTATAGAAAAATGAATTCCTTACTGAATTATAGGTGAGGAAGATTTTGCTTCCTCTCCTAAAATTTCCATATCAGTGTCTCGATGTAGCTGCTGACAGAAGGATTCCCGAGTGAGTGGCTTCCGATAGAGATGAACTCGGTGGCCATTTACCTTGAATGCATGTCCAGAACCATCGATTGTGATCAGAGTGAGGGTCCCATTATCATGTACTTTCTGGATTTCGTATGGTCCCAACTACCGAGTCTGAAGTTTCCCCGGGAAGTCCTGAAACCAAGAGTCATATAACAGAGCCCAGTCTCCTTCGTGAAAGACTTTGTTCTTGATGAGTGCATCATGCCATTTAGCTCGCTGTTGTTGAATAAGTGTTGTATTTTGTAATGCAGAGAGCCTGATTTTGTCCAATTCATTAATCTACTATAATCGATTGATTTGTGCCTCACTTAGATCTAGGACAACTTCCTGTGCAGTTCGTAGCATTTGGATTTCGAATTCTATGGGGAAAATAGGTTGTTTTCCAAACACTAATTGATAGGGTGAATAACCGGTGGTACTTCTCCATGTGGTTCTATAAGCCCACAGTGCTTCAGGTAATCGGGCGGCCCAATCACGCCTATGTGACGCAATGGTTTTTGTTAAAATTGATTCTATTCCTTGTTGCTACTTTCTACTTTCCCATTCGCCTGCGGGTGATATGGGGTAGTAATTTTATGCTGGACGTGATAATTGTTAAGTGTTGCAGCTAATTTGTTTCCGGAAAATTTTGCTCCTCCATCTGTAATTATTTCTCTCGGAAGGCCATAACATACAAACAAATGGAACAGGAACTGTATTACAGAATCTTCTGTAGCTCTAGGCAACGCTTCGGCCTCAACCCATTTGGTGACATATTCTGTCGCCACCAAGATATATGTTCTCTGATTTGATGATGGGTTGATGGGTCCAACGAAATCAAGAGCCCATCATTCAAATGGTTCAATGACTAATTGTGGCCTCAGAGGAATTTCGTCGGCTTGACCAGGTCGTCCTGCTCACTGGCAGCTGTCACAGGCTTGGACAAATTTCTTCGCATCTTTGAAAATTGTAGGCCAGTAGTATCCTGTCTGCAATATTTATGTGCTGTTCTTTTTTCAGCAAAGTGTCCCCCACATGGTCCGTCATGACAGGCTTTTAAGATGTCGAAAATTTCATCTTCTCGAATACATCTCCTAATTTGCATGTCTGCCCCTGTGTGGAACAAATAGCCCCCAATCCATGAAAATCGAGTACTCTTCTGAACAATCTTCTTACGTTCATTAGGGGTTAAGTGTTTTGGTAGCTTACCTACTACAAGGTAAATTGGCGACATCAGCATACCAGGGTGTTCGAACAGCAACAACAAACAAGTGCTCATCAGGAAATTGATCTTCCACTGCTGCTGTTTCAATTGATTTCGGTATTCGTGAGAGAAAATCGACTACAGGGTTCTCCTTGCCAGGTCGATCCTTGATTGTGATATCAAACTCCTGCAATAAGATCAACCATCTGGTTATTCTAGCATTTGTGACAGGCTTATTTGCTAAATATTTGATAGCAGAATGATCTGTATATAAAATAACGGGATAGCCTGTGATATAATGTCTAAACTTATTGACAGCATGTATTACAGCCAGGAATTCTTTTTCAATGACAGTGTAATTTAATTCAGCAGGGAATAAATTTTTGCTGATATAATAGACAGCATATGGTTTTTTACCCTCTTCCTACCCAAGGACTACACCGATTGCTGTATCTGAGGCATCAGATGAGATTTGGAATGGTAAATTCCAGTTTGGTCCTCGAAGGACTGGAGCTGTTGATACAAGCTTCTTTAATTCCTTGAAAGCACGATCGCATTTTTTTGTCCACAAGAAATTAACATTACCAGTTAGTGCATATAGAGGTGCAGCAATGTGTGAATAATGTTCTATAAATCATCTATAATACCTACAAAATCCAAGAAAGTTGCGTACCTCTGTTTGAGTAGTGGGGGTGGGGATAAGAAAAAGTATTTGAATTTTGGCTGGGTCTACCTAAATGCCAACTGCTGAAACATAGTGTCCTAGAATG
Source organism: Pinus taeda (assembly GCA_000404065.3). Lineage (NCBI taxonomy): Eukaryota > Viridiplantae > Streptophyta > Pinopsida > Pinales > Pinaceae > Pinus > Pinus taeda. Next base: position 8,124 of record APFE030891928.1, read on the forward strand.
AGACCTTCAGTCATCATCATATAACATTTTTCATGGCTTAAGCAAAGCCTGGTAGCAATGCAACGTTGTAGGACTTTTTCTAGAGTGTCTAAAGCTGGATCAAAATCATTTCCATATGGTGTAAACTCATCCATGTACACTTCAAGTCCATCATTTATTAAATCTGCAAAGATGCTAAGGATAGCCCTTTGGAATGTAGCAGGAGCATTACATATGCCAAAGGGTATAATTTGATAGGCAAACGTTCCCCAAGGACAAGTAAAAGTAGTTTTATCCTGGTCGTCAGGGGCAATCTGAATCTGATTGTATCCACTGAAGCCATCCAGGAAAGAAAAGAATTTCTTTCCTGCTAAAGTGTCCAATACTTGTTCTATGAATGGGAGAGGGAAGTGATCTTTCTGTGTGGCTTTATTTAACTCCCTGTAATCCACACAAATCCTCCATTTCCCATTCTTCTTGGGTACCACCACAAGCGGAGAGACCCATTTACTATCAGAAATAGGATAGATGAAATTAACATCTAAAAGTTTCTGAAGTTCAGCTTTTACAACATATTTTAGATGAGGGTTGAGTCTTCTTTGCGGTTGATGAACAGGTCTTGCATCTTTTTCTATATAAATGTGGTGGGTGCACAATTGGGGATCAATCCCTTTCATATCAGGGTAATCCCACGTAAATGCTTCTTGATAATTTCGTAACAGATGGACGAGCTTTGTTTCTTGGTCCGGTGTGAGGTTGGCATTGATATTTAGAGTCTTTCCTGGTTCAATTTCCACTACTTTACTGTTGGCAACAACAGTCACAGGTATTGTTTGGTCATGCACATCTTTCAAAGGATCTTCTTCTAGTTCACTATCGAATGCTGCTTCTATCATGAAACACTATGTGTGAGATCTAGATTTAGTTTGACTAATGAAATTATTGATGGCATCGTCTTCTGTTTGGTCTTTAAAATCTAGAGCCTTCTGTACAGTCAATGGGGATCTGATATTGTTAGTAAGGTATGACACAGGGCGCTGGTTAGTTTTTATCATTGTAAGACTTGGCTGTGCTAGAGGGTATAGAACTAGATTTTTAATATCTGTTCCTCTAGTTATAGTCATGTTTCCCTTCCGGCAACCAATGTAAGCATCGGCAGTAGCAAGCCAAGGTCTACCTAAAATTAGCGGATGTCCATCCAGTCGGGTTTTTGGATTAATTATCAGGAAATCGGTTGGGTATTCCTAGGAATCTACAAAAACCACGACATCGTATAGAGTACCTTCCGGTCGAACTACAGATCGATCGGCCAAGTCTAACAAAAAAGAAGTAGGTTCTACCGATGTAATGCCGAGATTTTGGCGAGTAGAGGTTGTCAAAATATTAATTGCAGCTCCTAGATCAACTAAAGCATTAGTCAGGGTCTAACCATAGATTTGAACAGTTACGATTGGATTTCTGGGATCTTCATATTTAATGGGTGTCTCCTTTCCTGATAATAGGTCAGATAAAGTACCGACTACTTGGACTCTTGGGTTAGTGGTTGCATTCCTCCTTGATTTTTTTATGCACAATTCTTTTATAGTTTTGCGTATAGAGGGATGTCTTGAATGGCTTGGAGGAATGGAATTCTTTTGTACAGATTTTGTAACTCTCCCAGAATGTCAAAGTCTGGATATTGCATAGGTCGTGGTATGACTAATCGTTCCAGGAAGGGAGGAGAGGATGTACTTGCTTGATTATGGGTATGCTCCTTATTTACACCCTCTTGTTGTAACAGCTGTTCTATTGGTAACTGATCTTCAATGTGAACTGTTTTATCTCCCTCCGTTTCTATTATATGTTCAGATCTTACTGAAGATCATTGCACTCCCTCAGGTCAGGTCTGATTTCTGATGATTCCATGATTTGGAGGGATTGGACCGGTCTATTATTTGGATTGGGATTGGGTTGGGCTAGGAGTTGCGGTCTCAGATTAGACTGGGGGTTTTGTTGTAAAGCTGGCAGAGTCAGTTGAGGGAGTGGAATAGTTCTTGCTGGCTGATATGTCGATTTTGGCCAGTTTTTCTGCGAGGGTGAACCTTGTGAAGTAGGGGGAATCCATTGTGGAGGATATGAGTTATTCTGCCAGTATGGTGGGGCGTAAGGAAAATTCGGCCAGCCAAATTGGCTTGTCTGATTCATCCACGGATTTGGAGAAGGAAATGGCTGTGATGACCAATTCGAAAATGGGGGTTGAGATTGGTTTTGCCACATACTATATTGCTGAGCATTATACTGCGGAGGCTAGAAAGAAGAAGTTGGGTCTGAAAACATACCAGATTGCCTTGGTTGCCATTGGCGATGCTGGTTAATGAAGTATGTTGATTCTGGCTCCTCTTCCGCTTCCTTATATACTGCCTTCAATCCAGGAAGTGAGGGGCAGCTCTCAGTAAGGTGATCTTTTGTACAGATAGCACATGTTTGAACTGCATCCAGTGGACATTCCTTGTGGCTATGTTTTCTTCTACATCGGGGACAGAAAATCACCAAATTTTGTTCTTCCTCCATCTGCTTCTGTTTAGCCTGCACAATATCAAGTTGTGTAGTTAATGTCCCCAGAATATCAGTTTTAAAATTTTCTAATAAATTTCCAAGTTCTACACATGTTACTCCTTCTGTTGATATTTTGTTATCTCTGACAAACCGATCATATTCTGCTGGTTTTATCCTTGTGCTGCCTCTCGAACTCATGATACATAAATCAATGATGTCAGCAAAATTCTCTTGATAAATATCCCCTTTTCCCATGATATTTAATGTTTCAATCCACCGTTCCTTCATGCCTCTGATCAATGCAGTTTTTAACACATTATAAGGCAGAGGTAGTGATGCATAGGGAGATCTCTGTAAATTATACTGAAAACGTTCTACATATTCCTCTAATGTTTCATTTGGTCTAGCTATCATTTGGAATATTTCATCTTTTAATTCTCTAGACCTACAATAATCCTGATATTTCTTTAGGAAAGATTCTTTCATTTGTTCGCAGTTATTTATGACTCCACCACCTAAACCCATAAACCATCTTAAAGCCGCCCCTTTCAAAGTGGAGGGGAACAATTTTAATTTCTGGGGGTCAGTGATGTAATCATATCCCCTGCATAGCACATCAAATTCAAATAAGAATGCATCAGGGTCCTCTGATGTAAGTCCGTGAAATGTAGGAATGTGTTGAAGAGGGATTGCTTTCATGGGCGCATTTGCTGCGGAATCCACTATAGGATATTGCAATGTAGAAGTTTGAGTATTTGGTTGATTCTGCGCCATGGGATCGAATATATGCCAATAACCTTCCGGGATTTCTAGGAGGGTATTCCTAGGCTGAGAAGGAACGGCTTTGACAGGGATTGTTTTAATAGCACTTCCCCTATCTGGAATTTCTATCTGAGGAAATGGGATGTCTTCAATAATAATTTTTACCGTGCTCCCCTTATCTGGGCTATTTAATGGCTGAATTATCCTAGGAGGAGACCTTGGCTCCCTTACTTCCCCTGTTTCCCCTTCTCCTTCACAAAGATTGCTTAGATTCCCTTCCTGCAGTCGTTCTGGAATAGAATTTTC
>APFE030891928.1:19961-31539 GCA_000404065.3 Pinus taeda
TCTTTTATATTAACGCATCAACAAACGTACAGTAAACCAGGTCTCAGTGAGACTCAATGATCAAAGTTTAGTCTGAAAACTGAAAGTTACAAAAAAAAGTCCCTTTGCTTAACGATGCTGTTCCTTTTTATAAAAGTAACGGCGGGGATATCTAGGTAACAAAAATAAGTAAAACAGCGATCCCTCAGGATCAAATATCCTGAGGGATTCGCCAAGCTGTTAATCCTTTACTTTTCTTTCCCTTTTTCACCGAATTGGTATCCCTTCTTCCTTTCCTGGGTTGTTCTGCTTTGATCTGCTCGATCTCGTTTGCATCCGGTTCCCTTCTAGAGGGACAACAGTTATTCCTCCTCTGCCTTTCCCTTTTGAATGGCAGCTCTTCATTTCCACCTTTCCCTGCATAGAAAAATGACAATTATCAGCGATTAAGCTTTCCATGTTAATTCTCACACGTTTTATTAGAATTCTTTATTTCTTTGAGTTCATGATGCAGAAAAGGTTACAAATGTTACTGAAAAGCCACTAAATTGTTTGTCAAAAGCATACCTTTCGAGTTCTCCACAAACACTAGAGAGAAGTGTTACATGAAGAACATTCCAAATATTTAGGATCAGGATTGAGTTGAATTCCTTTCTTGTTGAGAGGGAGTGTTGAAAATTGCAACAAGAAATGTTAAAAATAAAATCTAGAAATTCCAATTTAATTTGTCCTTGAATTCAATAGTGAATTAAAATTGTAATTCTTTCTCATAGCAACTTGTAATAGTTAACTAATTTAAGTTGTTATTAAACCAACTCACAAAAAGATAGAAAAGATAGATGAATGCCTTAGAAATCAGCCTCTTCAAGGGGGAAACCTCCTTTACATTACACAATGAACAATTTTTGGATGATATAATTGACAAGACATCGTTTCTATATATAGGAGTCTAAGGGGTCATAATATAATTAGAGTCGACATAACAATAATAATGTAAGGGCACAATAATAACAATAGTGGGACACTATGGGGCACAATAATAACAATATGGGGATTACATGGGCACAACAATATAACAAGTGGGTTGTACTGATAAAAATAAGGGGTTACACTAGTAGTATAGGGACCTAACATGCCCCTCTCCTTCAAAAAGTGTTGTGCTCAATGCTTGAGTAGTTTTTGATGCTTTTGTATAGAATTATTGTCCTCCCATGTGGAATATTTAGTGGGTAAGTTCTTCCACTTAATGATATAATCTGAAATTGATCAATTTCATAGCTGTTGGGTTCTTGTTACTATGACTGCTCCAGGTTCCAATATGATTTTTCCTTTCTCATTAAGTTCTGGAAATATTGTTTGATTTGGGATCTTCTACAACTTTCAAATGAGTGGTCACACTTATTCGTCCTTCTTCCATTCATCCCTTGCTTCATTTATCCAATCTGGTTGGATAATAGAAATAGCACAAAACAGTGCTTCCACGTCCTCATCCTTTCTTGAGAGTGCATCTCCAACAACATTTTGCTTCCCTTTTTTGTAGATGATTTCAAAGTCATAAACCAACATATTTGTGACCCATTTTTTCTGTTCTTCTAAAGATAATCTTTGTTCTAAAAAGTATTTAAGACTATCATGATCCATTTTTATCTTGAAGTGTCTTCCCATTAGGTAAGGTCGCCATTTCTTACGTGCATGTAGTATTGCCAACATTTCCTTCTCATAAATAGCTTCCTTGAGTTGTAGTCGTAAAAATACCCCATCACTTACATCAAAACTTCTTTCATTGGGATGTTGATCTACTTGTCATTTCACTCAATTCTGCACCAAAGTGGCATTATCCTTTAAAAGTTGGAGAACTTGTTGTTGTTGGTTGATGTGATCTTTCACTGCTTGAATCATTTTATTCTTGATATGTCCTTCTATCTTGAGAGTTTGAGGAGTGATAATTTATTCCAATGCATTATAAGATATGGCCGGATTCATTTCTTGATGCTCGATGTGATCTTTCATTTCTTGAACATTTTTCTTCTTGATATGTCCTTCTATCTTGATAGTTTGAGGAGTGGTAATTCTGGCCAATGAATTACAAGATATGGTTGGATTCATTTTTTCTTTGTCGATGTGATCTTTCACTTCTAGAACATTTTTCTTCTTGATATGTCCTTCTATCTTGAGAGTTTGAGGAGTGGTAATTCTTGCCAATGCTTTACAAGATATGGTTGAATACATTTCTTCTTTCTTTGGGGTCATTTTTTGGTGTATATCCTCTTCTTTTGACATCTCTTGATCCTTTTCTTCCTCCTCTACAAAATCAATGTAAAATAATTTCTTATGAGCACACTTATGACCTTTAATGTATTTGTTATCACAATTGTAACAAAGCCCTTTTTCTATATTTTCTTCCAATTGTTGTGGTGTCAACCTTGTAGGTTTTGGAAGGCTAGAAACTTCCATATTTATAGTTGTCAGTGGTTGGATTCCTTGTTTCCATAATTTTTCTTTCCACTTTTCTTTCCAACTTGAATGCATTCTCCAATGGATTAGGTTCCCAAAGACGAACCTCATGTTGAATGTTATCCTTTAAAGTCCCTATGGAGACATCAATCCTCTACTTCTCTAGAATATCATTTTCCCTTATATTCAATTTTTGAAAGTCCTCAATATGCTCCGCCATTGAACACTTTTTTTTGAGATTTATCAATTGGATAAAGAAGGTGTTTCTCTTTGTATCCTCATAATGTGCTATCATTTCCTCCTTGAAAAGTGACCACGTAACAAGTGGTTTAAGAGAACAAATCCCTTTATACCATAAAAATTGATCTGGTTCTAAAAATGAAGATGAAATACATACCTTTTTAATAGTTGCACCTCATGTAGATCAAAATATTTCTCCATCTATAGTATCCAATTTATCAGATCCTTGCCATCAAACTTCCTCATATCGCCTTTTCTTGATTTTACAAGCTAGATCTTGAAATTACTGTAACTCTGTAATTTTGGATCTCCTAGTTCTGAAACTTCGACTAACAGTATCCCTCTACATCCTCTTTCCAATGCCACTCGTTGTTGGGTGTGGAGCCTGATTATCTTCTGTATTCAAAGGTCTCAGCTAGATGTATACCCCAGGAAGACTATACACCCCTTCACGCAGGGAGGGGGAATGCCCCCCGGTTGGGGGGTTCGAGGGCAGTGCCCCTGAAGCTAAAAATAGATGTAAAATTGCATTGTAAAAGTCTAGTAAATTATAGTCAATCTGGGTTGTTCATCAGGTGGATGATCTGACGGTAGAAGTTATGTTTAATTTAGGGTTTTTTTCCCTAGAAGGCAACCCCTCACTATATATGAGGGAATTTTATTGCGTCTATGTATGTCTGTATTCTGAGTGAGGAAGAGAGAGGAGATTTAGAGAGAAGATGGTGTTACAATGGATCTACTGTAGGTTGTATCTCTTCAGTTTGATGGATAATATAATAAAAGAAAGACTGGCTGTTTCTCCTTGGATGTAGCCCAAACTAGGTGAACCACGTATATCTGTGTCTTTCTTATTTTATGCGTTTTCCGTGTTTATATTTCTACAATATTTTATGTGTTCCATTGCTCCATAATATATAATTTTCTAGCAACTGGTATTAGAGCCGAAGGTCTATTTGGCTGATAAAATCATGGGAGAGAAGGGTTCCTGGTTCGAGTGGGAGTGATGGTTGAAGATGGTAGGTTTAGGGTCGAAAAATTCAACGACCAAAACTACTAGCTGTGAAAGATGCAGATGGAATATTATCTGTATTAGAGAGATCTGTACCTACCATTGAGTGAAAATACAAAGAAACCAATGAGTATGATGAACACAGAATGGGATATTCTTGACAAAAAGGCACATGGAACAATATGGCTATGCCTAGCGGCATCGGTAGCATTTAATATTTCAAAGGAAACGACAACAGAGGGTTTAATGTTGGTATTGGACAAACTATATGAAAAACCCTCAGCCTCAATAAAGTATTTCTTATGAAGCGTTTATTTAATATAAGATGTTAGAAGGTAGATCTATTGCAGACCATTTAAATTATTTTAATACAGTTACAAGTTAGTTAAGTTATGTAGGGGTAAATTTTGATGATGAAGTTAGGGCTCTGTTATTTTTGTGTTCATTGCCAAAAAGTTGGAATGGCTTAGTTATGCCCATTAGTAACTCTGTCTCTGGATCTAGTATTTTAAAGTTTCATGATATTGTTGGTGCAATCCTTAGCGAGGAAATGTGTCGGAAAAACTCCGGTGAGACATCAAGAAATGCTTTGACTGCAGAGACTAGGGGAAGAAAAATGGAAAGAGGAAAGAGCCCATGATATCGTAGTAAGTCAAGAAAAGGTAGTTCCAAGTCTAGATTAGGGATAGTGTGTTGGAAATGCGGGAAGAAAGGACTCCTAAAGAAAGACTGCAAGTCTCGGAAGGGAAAAGAAGGAGACGCACAACAAGAAACTAATCATGAAGCGAATGTAATAGGTGATGTGTTACAAGATGCTTTGATTCTTTCACTAGAAAATATTGTTGATGCCTGGGTGGTAGATTCAAGGGCCTCATTCCATGCCACACCTGATAAGAAATAGTTTCATGATTATGTTCAAGGAGATTTTGGACAGGTTTGATTGGGTTATGATAAACCTTGTAAAATAGTTGGAATGGGTACAGTTTTCATAAAACAATATAATGGAAATCGATGGTTATTGAAGGAGGTAAGGCATGTTCCAGATTTAAAGAAAAATTTGATTTCAACAAGGCAGTTGGGAGGTGAAGGTTGTGTAACTACTTTCACAGATAAAACCTGGAAGGTCACTAAAGGATCCCTGGTAATAGTGAAAGGATAAAATGTTGGTACATTGTACTTATGCAGTCATATTTCTAATTCTGTTAATGATTTAACCTCTACAGGAGAAGATATGGCATTGTGGCATCATAGGCAAGGGGCACATGAGTGAGAAGGGGATGCAGATTCTTCACTCAAGAAATTTGTTACCAGGTTTGAAGCATGTTGATTTAAAATTCTGTGAGAATTGTGTTTATGGAAAACAAAAGAGAATCAGATTCCTTAGAGTTGGGAAAGAAGAGAAGAGTGAAAAATTAGAGTTTGTGCATATAGATGTATGGGGACCTGCTCAGGTATCATCTCTTGGTGACTCTTATTATTATGTTACTTTTATTGATGATGCAACCAGAAAAACCTGGATTTATTGTATTCAAAATAAATATGATGTATTTGATACTTTCAAGAAATGGAAAGATTTGGTTGAAAATGAGATAGGAAAAGTCTGAAGTGTCTCAGATCAGATAATGGAGGTAAATATTGCAGCAAAGATTTTGATAGGTATTGTTTAGAGAATGGAATTCATAGAGAAGGCAGTTCCAGGAAAACCACAAGAAAATGGTGTGCCAGAAAGGATGAACAGGACAATCATGGAGCGTGCAAGGTGCATGAGATTGCATGCAAGATTTCCTTTACAATTTTGGGCAGATGCTGTAGATATTGCTGTTTATCTAATAAATAGAGGGCCTTCAAGTTCCTTGGATGGTGGTATTCTAGAGGAGGCATGGATAGGTAAAATGGTAAACCACTCTTTTTTAAAGACTTTTGGCTGTGAAGCCTTTGTCCACATTAACAAAGAAAAATAGAACAAAGCTTGAGGCAAAATCAAAGAAATGTACCTTTATTGGATATGGTGTTAATGATTTTGGTTATCGCTTTTATGATTATGAAAAAGAAAAAATCATTAGGAGCAGAGATGTCATATTCAATGAAAAGGTTTTGTATAAGGATAAGCTATAGGAAAAGAAACAGGAAAAAGAAAATAGAGAATACATAGTGCTTGACGATATCACAGGAAAAGTGATGGTGCCTGAAAATCATAATGATCAACAACAAAAACAACAACCACAATAGCAACAAGCACTTCAAACACCTGAAAGTGGTGTTAGAAGATTTACTAGGATAAGTAGACCCCCTGAACAATACTCTCCTTCATTATATTATGTATTGTTGACTGATTCTGGTGAACCAGAATGTTATGGAGAAGTAGTGCAGGTAGAAACTAGGAAGAAGTGGTAGAAAGCCATGAAAGAAGAGATGGACTCCTTAGCACATAACCAAACTTGGGACTTGGTCAGGTTTCTTGCAGGTAAAACAACATTGCAGAATAAATGGGTTTACAAGTTGAAGGAAGAAGATGGAGGTAGAAAAAGGTATAAAGCTAGACTTGTGGTGAAAGGGTTTGCAAAGAAAAAGGGTATAGACTTTGATGAGATATTTTCTCCTATTGTGAAAATGACTTCAATCAGAACTATTCTAAGTCTGGTAGCTGCTGAAGATTTACATCTGGAGCAGTTAGATGTAAAGGCAACCTTTCTCCATGGGGATTTGGAGGAAGAGATATGTATGTAGCATCCACAAGGATATGAGGTAAAAGGGAAGGAGAAACTAGTGTGCATTTTGAAGAAGAGCTTGTATGGCTTAAAACAGGCTCCAAGGCAGTGGTATCTAAAATTTGACAGGTTTATGTCTGAACAAGGTTATACTAGATGTCACTCTGACCATTGTGTTTATCTCAAAAGGAAAAATGATGGCAGCTATATTATATTGTTATTGTATGTAGATGACATGCTTGTTGCAGGTTCTAACATGTCAGAAATAAATGTGCTCAAAATGAAATTGGAAAACTCATTTGAAATGAAAGATTTGGGTGCTGCAAAACAAATATTTGGTATGAGAATAACTAGAGACAGGAAGAATCACAAATTAACATTGTATCAAAGTGAGTACATAGAAAAGGTGTTGAAAAGGTTTAATATGTAGAATGCAAAACTAGTTAGTATACATTTGGCTAGCCATTTCAAATTAAGTAAGGAGGCGCATCCCAAGGCTTAGGAAGAAATGGCTCATATGTCTAAAGTTCCATATGCATCAACAGTTGGAAGCTTAATATATGCAATGGTTTGCACAAGGCCTGATATTGCACATGCAGTGGGAGTTGTAAGTAGGTACATGAACAATCCAGGAAAAGAACATTGGATGGCGGTGAAGTGGATTCTCAGGTATTTGAGAGGTACTACAAATCAAGTATTATGCTTTGGTGGTTCAAACATTGCTCTACAGGGATATGTTGATGCAGATATGGAAAGTGACAGAGATAATAGGACGAGCACTACAGGATATGTATGTACTGTGGGTGGAACAACTGTCAATTGGGTTTCAAAAATCCAAAGTGTTCTTGCACTTTCAACAATAGAAGCAGAGTATGTTGCTGCTACAGAGGCTAGTAAAGAAATTATTTGGTTACTAAGGTTTCTGGATGAATTCGGTAAGAAGCAGGAGTTGGGAAAGTTATACAGTGAAAACCAGAGTGCCATGCATCTTGTAAAGAACTTTGCATTTCATTCCAAGACTAAACATATACAACTCAAGTACCATTTCATATGGTCAGCGTTGGAAGATGGACAGTTGAAGTTGGAAAATATACACACTAGCTAGAATCCTACAGATATGCTAAAAAAAGTTGTAACTAGGGAGAAACTAAGAATCTGCATTTCAATTGGTCTTCAAGTACGATGAAGAAGATGAGAAATAACTAGGTCCAAAGTGGAGTCATTGTCTAGCAAATGAAGCAGCGGTGGAGTTGCTATAATCAGTCTCCAAGTGGGAGATTGTTGGGTTTGGAGCTTGATTATCTTCTGTATTCAAAGGTCTCAGCTGGATGTATACCCTAGGAAGAGTGTACACCCCTTCACACGGGGGGGTGCAGGGAGTCCGATCCCCCCCAGATGGGGGGTCTGGGGGCCAGCAGTCCCCCAACGGGGGTTTAGGGGCAGTGCCCTTGAAGCTAAAAATAGATGTAAAATTTCCTTGTAAAAGTCTAGTAATTTCTAATCAATCTAGGCCGTTCATTAGGCAGATGATCTGACGGTAGAAGTTATGTTTAATTTAGGGTTTTTTTCCCTAGAAGGAAACCCCTCACTATATATGAGGGAATTGTGTTGCGTATATGTATGTCTGTATTTTGAGTAAGGAAGAGAAAGGAGATTGAGAGTGAAGAGGGTGTTACAATGGATCTACTGTAGGTTGTATCTCTTCAGTATGCTAGGTAATATAATAAAAGAAGGACTGGCTGTTTCTCCGCGGATGTAGCCCAAACTGGGTGAACCACGTATATCTGTGTCTCTCTTGTTTTATGCATTTTCTGTGTTTATATTTCTGCAATATTTTATGTGTTCAATTGCTCCGTAATATATAATTTTCTAACACCAGTCTGATCAAAATTGGATTCTTCAAGAAAGAGTTATTCACAATCTCCCAAGATGACCTGATCATAAGATTGAACTTGTACGAAGTGCCACGTGTAACTATTTCAACCTTCAGATCTGAAAAATATCTGCATAAAACTAAAATCCATCCTATTTTTGTAAATTCTTATGAAATTTCAATCAGATTCTTAGAGACACAATTATGACAATTTTCCCTAGGTCACCTATTTGCGATGTAATTCAGGAGTCTGCACAAACCCTAAATGTCTTAGACTCTGTTGCCAAAAATATAGCGTAACAAGATCTGAAATTCGGGCCCGAGCTTCCACACGATTTTGGCTCAAATGGGTTTAAATTTAAGAGTCTTAACCTTCATAGAAAACAATGTATAACACAAATTCCACGATGACCTATTTTAGATTGAATTTTGGAGCTTTCAAACATCCAAACTTCCTGAGATCAAATCTTTGAAAATATAGTGAGACAAGATCTGACATTAGGACCCGAGGTTTAGATCGATTTTATCTCAAATGGGTTTTTTATTATTCTTGTGAAACCTCGTAGAAAAAAATGTTATTGAAAAAATTCCACAAAGACCTGTTTGGAGCAGTGAAACCCTAGAATCCAAAGCTCTAATACTAAATGTTATGAAACTAGATCACAAAAAGATAGAAAAGATAGATGAACACCTTAGAAATCAACCTCTTCGAGGGGGAAACCTCCTTTATATTAGAAAAATGAAAAGACCTCCTTTCTATATATAGGAGTCTAAGGGGTCATAATATAATCAGAGCCAACATAACAATAATAATATAAGGGCACAATAATAACAATAGTGGGCCTCTATGGGGCACAATAATAACAATATGGGGATTACGTGGGCAGTGTGCATATAATAAGGGGGTTGTACTAATAACAATAAGGGGTTACAGTAGTAGTATAGTGACCTAACATAAGTTGACTTAGTTAACTTAGGAATTTTGAGCTATAAGTTTTTTGGAAGTCATGTATATGTTCTCCCTAAGTTTTAGGAGTCCAAGATGAGTTTAATTGTGAGTTTTAATTAGATAACTCAATTTATTGAGTTATTTCCACTTAAATTAGTTCCAAACTATTTGTGGAACTAATATAGATTTAACAGTTAGTTGGTGCACTAGTGCATCCAAGAGTGTCACTCTAGTTAACTAAATATTCCCTCATCAAAAACTCATGCATGTTGATTTTGAGAAATATCTAGTTGAGACTAGAGTGTAGGGACAATGTATTATCAGTTGTATGATTTACTAAGTTGTATAGATCATACATGCAATCAGGAATTGGACGTAATTTGGATTGCGCAGTTTTGGAAGCACTAGATTCCCATTAATATGGGCTATTCAGAAATAGGAATTGCGCAAGAAAGTAGGGGCTTGGAGAGAAGCAAAAGAGGGTGAGGTTTCGGTTGAGCTAGATTGTGAGGTGAGAGATTGATTATACTTATGCAGGGATTTCTCTTATGAGAACAAGCATTGTATTCTCATCTTGGATTTCAGATTAATGTAATATAGATAGTAGGTGTTTTGGGCTAAGGCTTTCCCTGGATACATATTGTGTTACACGCCATTGATTTGTCTTCTTCTGGTTCATATTTTTTTCATCAATTTATTGGATTTTTCTAGTTGAAAGTAGAAGTAGATTCTTGTCCCGTGCTTTAGTAAATTTCATGAGCCTGTAAATCTACAGGATAATTTCTACATAGAAATGTTTTCCAATCTAGATGAAAGTGTTAAATCTGATGTGACATTAAGGACTAGTAATAAAGTGTCTATTATGGGAAAATGAAGCGTCTACATTCAAACAAAGAGGGGGGGTGAAGCAATATATTTCATATGTATATTTTGTCCTTGGTTTGAAGAACAATTTGATCAGAATTGGAAAACTCATGAAAAAGGGCTGCAATATCTTTTTCAAAAATGGTGAATGCAAAATATTTGATAAATTTCCGAACAAGCAACTGATTGCAAAAGTGAAAATGACAAGCAACATGATGTTTCCCCTCAAGATAAAACTAGATTTGAATGAAGGAGATGAAAAAGCACAACTATCAAGGGACTCACTAGATGAAAGGAAGGTTGTTGCTATTACACCATTTTTCAAGTAGAGGTCAAGGGTGAAAACTAGTTATGGCATCTAAGATTTGGGAATCTCAAATTTTGAGGCTTAAATTTGCTACGTAGTAAATGCATGGTGAAGGGATTGCCACTCATACTTGACAACTTATGTGAAGGATGCATCTTGGGACTACTCTTTACATCAAAGAGAGTGACGATAAAATTCTTATTGTTGTTTTATATGTATTGATTTGATTTTTATTGGGATTCATGATCACCTCATTGTTGATTTCAAAGAAGTCATGAAAAGTGATTTTGAAATTATAGATTTGGGGTTGTTAATGTACTTTTTGGGCATATGTTGGCTTGGGGGGGCTTGGACCGAGGTTAAGAGTTAGTTGCACTAACCAACAAAACCCTACACTACCGACCCCTTCGGAAACAACCTGTATAGTGCAGGCTGCAGTCTCACCCGAAACAGTATTGGGGGATGGTAGAACCAGGTTTATAAATCCAAAGGACTATGTGATGTGTTTCTTATCGAACTTAGGGATTTTATCGACCTTTTTGAACCCTAATCCTTAAAATCTAGAAATTGCAACAATTAGAGTTAACAGATTTGCCCTTTGCCGATTATGCTAAACATTCATAACATCATATAAATACACAAATCTAAGTCTTCATGAATCTATTATGTATCTTTCATAATTTATTTCATTCAACAGATCAAAAGTACAGTAAATTTAGAGATAAGTAGTAATACACAAATAATTATTCAAAACAAGCCTTTATTATGCTTTAGATATTCAATTATAGTCCTTTCCAATCCTATGCACACAACTGTAGGGGCCTACGCAGTCAGACACAGACTTACCAAGGTCTCTGCACACACAACTGTAGGAGCCTTCCCCTTCGCCCAAGTACAAAATAAAAAAAGTAGACCAAAACTCTATACTTCTATGCTCTTGCTTATCTATATCTTCCTATGACTCTTCTATGAATCCTTTTTATATCCTTATTCATTACAATACCATGGTCCACAAACCATGGGTGGTGTTACACTGAAATTTGTCACCATGACTATCTGCAGTTAATATGGCTCCATCAATAGTCATATTATCCTCCTTGTCAAGCCTCATACCTCTACTCTTCATGTCAAACTTCAAAAAGAGAGAAAGTCACTTAAAAACATGTTTATATCTGGGTACGCAGGTTCTCTCTAC
>APFE030891928.1:31559-44946 GCA_000404065.3 Pinus taeda
GTACCCCTGGAAAGGTCAAAAGGCGCGAGTTTCATCCTTAAAAAGTTACTTGTGGTCACTTCTAGAGCCTTCTAGAAGAGTGTTTGACGTGTATTGAGCGCCTCCAGATGGTTCATGCATCCCTATGATAGAGGAACTTATCCCATCAAGAGAGGAGCAACCCCATCCAAAAGAGGGAGTATCCCATTGATGTTGGAACTGAATAACTTCCTCTAGAATACTATAAATACATGCCTTGGGCCAAAGGAGGAAAAAGTTGAAAGCTGAACATTCTAAAGGGTAAATGCTGCTGGAATTAGGACTTCCATTGTTGACTTGTGAGGAGAGATCACTATCCTTCCTTGTTCCCATATTGGGAGTGGGTGAGCTTGTCAAAGTAGAGGAAATCTCTTGTTGGACCCTGGGAGGAGCTTGCACAACACCAAGGCTCAGGTTGTAATGGTTCCTTTTTTGTTTCCTTAATACAAATAAGTCCATTCTTCTCAATGATTTGTTGTTAATGAATTATTTCATGTACTCCTTGGTCTATGTGATGAATATGCTTTGTTTTATGATGAATATTCAGGTGTTATGTAATCGTTTGCTTTGTTAGTGTATGCAGGTCTTAAAGTGAAGGAGGAGCTCATCTGGATCAGCAAGGCTGGACTGCTGCAACAAGCGTTGGACCTAAGGTAAGATCGAAAAACACTTGGTTTCTCATAGAATAATGTATATTTAGAGAAGGATTACTCTTGTTTGTTTTGTTTGTCACTAGAGAGTCTTAGACTCCTAGGGAGGTTAGGTTTGTCCGCAAAAATAACTCTTTCCGCATGACAGGTGGGTCACAAAACAACTTGACTCTTAACAAACTAAGGGGCTTTGACCTTCTAAAATCCCCTTTGACTCCTATCAACCCATGTTGCTCGCATTCTGATGAGCCTCATCATTAGGTAATTATATGGGCCTTAATTCACCTCCTAGCTTAGTCAACCCAACTTTTCTCATAACTTATTACATGTTTTTTATTATATTTTGTTTATGAGGTGAGTTAGAGTTTGATATTATGATTTGTGGACTAATATGCATTGAATGTAGGATTAAAGGAGAAAATCAAGGAATTTTGGCAAAGACTAAGGTCAAAACTCGAATGGGACAAGGGAGAGTGATTGTAGGAGGTAAATCCTCCTCATTTACTACTCCTCCATTCGAATATTCCTCCATAATTTGATTACATCAACTGAGAGTGCAAACAACCAAATCTTGAGGACTAGAAGGCAACCGAGCAAGTTAGAGACAAAGCACCAGTTTATCTTGAGTTTGGGAGACAAGACTCCCTAATTTTAAGGAAGTCATTGGTGAATTCAGATGTATAACTAGAGAGGCCTAGGAACCCAGTAGGATTTAGATTTTTATTGTAAAACTCTAAGATATTTTCAAGCTGCAATACTTGTGAAAGTTCTCTTGATGTAATTTGATTTTTTGGCAATAAGAATGATTTTTGTTTGAGCCAGCACTGAGTTAACACTAAGGGCTGGAGCTCTTGTGTTAGGGCCCAACCCTAGCAGCCAAGGCTCATCTTTATTGTGCATGTATGTTTAGTGTAGATTCATAGCTTTTGTTGTCTCTTAAGAAACCAATTTCTTGGTTGTGTAGAAATTGTGCTTAAGACATTAATTTTTATTATTCATGTCACTTATTTGTATGATGTATCCTCGAGTGAAGGGCCTGAAGGACCTGAACTTTAACCCTTAATATTTAGCTGATATGAAAGTCTCAAAATGCCATATGATGCTGAATATAAATGCTATGTAAAGAATGCTTTAAGAAGTTAGAAATAATATGTTGTTTTCACAGAAACTATTATTTGTAACTTAGAAGAAGTATAGAAGTAGGAACTTTAAATATAGGAGTGCTCTTTTAAGAATTTTAACTTCATTCACATAAGTAAACAAAGACCTGCAACTTCATTACCATACTTAAAAGAAGGAAGACACATAATGACACATAACAGAGAAATTACAAAATCATACCCAACAATGTGTGGAAAATTCCTGATTCTTTCATGAATCATCAATTTATCAAGAATACAATAACATAGTCTCCAGGTTCTTCAAAATTTGGACCCTTTTCCTATAATTTTGCCTCTTTTTATACATCATGGGATAGTTGGTAACTACCAAAACTGTCAAACTGCTTAACTACCTCCTAACTGTCTAAAGTAAAAGTCATTACAAAATATTACATTGGAGGGTAAAAGACACCTCATTCTTCTCAAGAAAACAAAATAATAAGAAGTAAGAGAAATTAGAGTATTATTGGTGATTGTTGACTCAGATTTGTTGAACTAGCTACAAGGTTACTTAGTACTAAAACAAAAGACTAATACCACCGGGTTTTGCTTGTCTTTTATACATATAATATTCAAACCTGGGGGGGGGGGGGGACTTGTAATTAATGTAACTAATTAATGGAGTGGTAGATGAGGTGACGGGGTACGGTGAATGAGGTGGATGACAGTGAATGAGGGTGGCGGATTGTAGAAATTCCCACTTGTAGATAACCTGATAATGCAATATAATAAAGCAAAATACTTGATCTGCTTCTACAACCAATTTAGCGGAAGCTTAATCGAACATAAGAAACATCAATAAGAACACATATAATTGATAAGAAGGAAGCAATCACACATAACGCAAAAGATATAACCCATGGAAAGCCTTAGCCTAAAACCCCAACTCTATATTATCATACAAGTGGAAACATAGCCAGTATTACAAAACGAATCAACTCAAAATCTATCCTGCTCTCTCTACAATACCTCTGCTACTCATAGATAGTCAAAGGCCTCTATCTAACCTCTGTTATGCCATCCAAGCCTCCTATTTCTTTGTGCAATTATGATTGGGGTCCAATGCAACCACTTGTGTGAATTGGCCTCTTCACACACTCACTAACCTCTGATCCAACTACGCAGTCCTGAAGGAGATAAATCCTCATCATGTTGAGCTTCCTTTATAGGAAAAGTATTCATCCAACTGATAGTACATTGTCCCTTCTCTGATCTCAACTGGGTCTCTGTCTGAACTGACATGCATGAATTATTCATGAGAGAATCTTCAGTTATCAGAAGTGCAGTAGCTATATGCTAGCATGCATTAACTAACTAAACTTACTTAATTTAAAGAAACTGTTTAAATCAATCTAACTGGACTTGACTCAGTTAACTAAGCCAACTAATTAATACTCAAATTAGAACTCATCCTTATCTCTTTAACTGATGGATAAATTTCTCAAGTAATAGATAAAAAGTTGCATGTCCTCACATAGACTTCATGTTTGATTTTTCACGACTAATTAACTCCTGGAGAATTAATTAATTTATTTTCAAACAGCTGTTAAGTTCAAATTCGAATTTTACTTCCTATTTTAGTCTAGGGACTGACTAAAAATAAGAATCCATCCCAAATTTCTAAAAATAGAATGCTATTTTTAGCACTTCCATTTTCATTCCCTATTGCTCAATCCATCACTGGTACCTAAACTGCTATTTTTAGCACTTCTATTTTTAGCATTTCTTGTTGCCATTTTCAAAACTCCTTCTCAACAAGAAAGGCTTCAACTTGAACCTAATCCTGTACCTCTAGAATGTTTTGTATGCAACACTTCTACCAAGTGTGGTTTCTCCAGCAACTCTTGGAACAAAAAAAACTCCCCAGTGACCTCTCTGTTGGGCTAGAAACATACTCTAATGCTGAAGCTCTACCTACTACTGACAAGTGCTCCCTCTTTGACTTATGAGTTGCTGCAACACTCCATGAATCTTTCACTATTGCACACCTCTTTGTGCCATCATGCACTGGTGCAACACTCCTGTGCCTCTCGCATTGTTGTAGCCTGCTAGCTCTACACACTCCTATGACTCCTACACTGTAGCTCTCTCTACCGCTCCATCCACATTTATCTCTACCCAATCAGTCAGTCCTACTACTCCTCATCAGGGATCTTGTAGGGAAGTCTAATCAAAGAGGTTGGGTACCTTAAGGATCTTGCCCCTATTCCAGCCTGCTTGGGACAATCACTCCACATCGCCCCACCTCCTACCTGGAGGTATGGATGCATGTGATCCCTCTACCCACCTAGCTCGAAATTTCACATTACTGGAGGTCTCTGCATGCGTGGATCCCTCAACTCGGTCTCCTTTCATTTTCTCTAGTTGTGGCTGCTCCACAACCTCCTAAAGCTGCTTCACCAATTGTGGCTCCTCCACAATTGTTTGAGACTTCTTTTGGCACTGCATGTCGAGAGGTAATTTACTCTCCCTCTTAACCACCAAGTATCTAACCTTTTCCTTGCTCCTTAAGGCTTTGCATGCATCTTGTACCTCAAGTGCATATAGGTTCTTGACCCGTGAACCAATCTGCTTCACCTATCTAGTGATGATGTGTCTAAGGAAAACCTTTCCCTTACTGAAGACTACATCATAGCCTTTGTCTTCCAACATCATGATCGACACCAAGATTTTCTTTAGTCCTGGTACATACTTGACATCGATCAAGGTAAGGTGAGCTCCATGCTCCCTCTAAAAAATAACTGTGCCTACACCTGAGACACTATACTTTTCATCATTACCCATCAGTATGAGTATCTGGAGATCTTTCTCCTCCAAGGTACTGAACAAACTCTTATAGCCTGTCATGTGGAAAGAAGCTCCACTGTCAAGAAACCAACCACTTCCCACCATGGATGAAACCATGCATGCGAGCAATGTGAAATCCAACTTGAACTGTGAAGCAAGTGCCTCACCTTCTGATCCTTCCCCGAATCCCTTCTTGAATTTGCTTTGTATACAATTTGTAGCAAAATGGCCCACCTGATGACAATGAAAGCATCACACTTTCAATTTGTCAAACTTCTTCCCACCATGGGAAGAACTGGATTCGGAAAGAGAAATATTCTCCTTCCCCTTCTTCGCCTTACTCGCTAAGGCACAATTTTCTTCATCCTCCATGGATGAAGAACCATCTCTAGTGCTTCTTCTTATCTCCTCCTTCATCAAATCCAACCAAAGTCATTCCCAATCTGGCAGTTTCTCTCTTCCATTAACTGAGTCCTGGTAGCTATGCCAACTCTTAAGAAGACCGAGGAGTGCAAGACTCACCATGTCATCATCAGTTGTCACGATCCCTACACTTCCAAGCTCATCCCTGCATGAGTTGAGTTTGTTCATATACATAGAGATCGTGTCACCCTTTTCACACTTGATCTTTCAAAGTTTGTCCTTCAGTGCCAACTTCCTCTGATCATTGCTGCTCTGATATAGATCTTTCAAAATTTTCTACATTGAAAACGGTGTTTCCTTCCCATGGAGACTTGAGACTCTATGATCTCAAACTCCCTCCAGAAGGATTCTCCTTGCTCTAGCAACACATTTCTTCCATTCAGCCAATTCAACAGCACTAGTTGACTTGAGGACTTCCTGATCAATGAATTCCTTCAGACTGTTATCCTCTAGTACTGCTTCCATGCGATCCTTCCAGGTTGTATAGTTTAAATTTCCATCAAGGGCATATTCGAGTCTCAAACCATAGAACACCATAGGTGAAATAGAGATGTGATAAGAACTTGATTTGTATATTCAGGCACAAAATTCAACTTCTCTCTTCTTGTATATTGTTCTTCCTTGATCACTTGTGCTTTGACACCATGTAGAAATTCCCACCTATAGATCACCTGATAATGCAATATACTAAAGCAAAATACTTGATCTACTTCTACAACCAATTTAGCGGAAGCTTAATCGAACATGAGAAACATTAATAAGAACACATATAGCTAATAAGAAGGAATCAATCACACATAACATAGAAGATATAACCTAGGGAAAGCCTCAGCCTAAAAGCCCAACTTTGTATTATCATACAAGTGGAAATATAGCCAGTATTACGAAAAGAATCAGCTCAAAAGCTATCCTACTCTCTCTGCAATACCTCTGTTGATCATAGATAGTCAAAGGCCTCTATCTAACCTCTGGTCTACCCTCCAAGCCTGCTATTTATTTGCACAATTCTAATTGGGGTCCAGTGCAGCCACTTGTGTGAATTGGCGTCTTCACATGCTCACTAACCTCTAATCCAACTATGTAGTCCTGAAGGAGATACAACCTCATCATGGATGAGCTTCCTTTATAGGAAAAATATTCATCCAACTGATAGTACATTGTCCACTCTCCAATCTCAACTGGGTCTCTATCTGAACTGACATGCATGAGTTATTCATGAGAGAATCTTTAGTTATTTGAAGGTGCAGTAGTTGTATGCTAGCATGCATTAAATAACTGAACTTACTTAATTTAAAGAAACTGTTTAAATCAATCTAGCTGGACTTGACTCAGTTAATTGAGCCAACTAATTACTACTCAAATTAGAACTCATCCTTATCTCTTTAACTGATGGATAAATTCCTCAATCAATAGATAAACCGTTGCATGTCTTACATAGACTTCATGTTTGATTTTTCACAACTAATTAACTCATGGAGAATTAATTAATTTATTTTCAAACAATTGTTAAGTTCAAATTCGAATTTTACTTCCTATTTTAGTCTAGGGACTGACTAAAAATAAGAATCCATCCCAAACTGCTAAAAATAGAATGCTATTTTTAGCACTTCCATTTTCATTCCTTGTTGCTCAATCCAGCACTAGTACCCAAACTACTATTTATAGCAGTGTTATTTTTAGCGCTTCTATTTTTAGCATTTCTTGTTTCCATTTTCAACATGGATGACGTGGAGGAGATGAGATGGAGTGGAGCGATTGGGGTGCCCACTGCGGGGGTAGGGAGTGTACAGGAGGTTCATCGGGTTTGAACCCTCACAGCAATCTTAGGCCATAGATCTCGGTCAAACACCTTGACGTCATAGTCAACTATGGGGGTTGAGCTTGAGTTATTACTCGTGCTCATTGTTCCCCCACATAGCACTTTACCCACTTCTCGAGCCCATGTTTGCTCATATCTTGTGATATCGGTCAAACTTTAACATATGGGTAAGGGCCCCACCTTATATCAGATTTGAAAGCCATCAATAATATAAAACAAATCACTACTTTCGGACTTTCGCGTTCTCTTTTAATTTTGTTTCTAGAACATAATATTTGATTTTTTATTTTTTGTGATAAAATTGAAAATGAAATTTAAATGACGATGGATGCTACAATATTTGGCTCCACCTGGGGATAGTGTTTTTGCCATAGAAGCACTAAGAACTATAGATAAGTGTCTTCACCTCGGGCATGGAGGCATATATTGCTCAACTAATTTTAATTCTATGGAATTTGTACAATGAATTCACTCCAATATTTACAATGACAGGATGCTTGTGATTCAGAATTGGAAATAATGTTTGAGGTATTGCCCATTGACAGGAAACTGTAAATTTTCACCATCAAGATTCTCCAGGAAGAACTTATTATTTTCCCTTGCTTCTATGATCCCGAGTGGGCGATACTAGAGAGGATAAAAATTTCCATGTTTTCCCTTATCTTCTCTTCTAGTATCCCACCTTAATACTAGGTCTCCAACTTTAAAATCAATTTCTTTGGCTTTTCTATAAAATACCCTTCATATCTGATTGATACATGATCAAATTATCTCTTACCTTATCCCTGCTTTCACTCAACTCCACTACCTTATGAATCCTTCTTATTAGAGCATTGGGCTCTTATTTTGCCTTTCTGATTCTCTGCATAGTTTTCTTAAGAATTTTCATCAATGTTTTGTTAGTGGATTCAGCCAATCCATTTCCCTATGGATGATACGCTGTTGAATGAGATAAAATGACATTATACTTCTGGCAAAAAGAAACAAACTTAATTGAATTGAACACTTGAGCATTGTCAGTTATGATTTTGATAGGGCATCCAAATCTGCTGAAAATTTTTTTCTCTAAAAACTTCATCACCACCTGGTCATTTTCCTTTTTGGTAGGTATAGCTTCTACTCACTTGGTGAAATAATCAGTAGCTGTAAGAACCCACTTGTGCTGTCCATTTGAAGGTGGGTTAATTTCTCCAACAAAGTCTAGTCCCAATTGTTTGAATGGTTCTTCTATGAAGATTGGGATCAGTGGCAAAGGATCTAGCCTCTTCTTCTCAGCAAAAAGCTAACACTTCTAACAGCTTCTAACAAACTTATATATATCACCAAATAGGGTGGGCCAATAAAACCCTGCCTGAAGGATTTTGTGTGCAGTAACTTTCCAACTATAATGTCCATCACATAACTTCTCATGATAATCTTTAATGGTCTTTGTAGATTCATCTTCTGTTAAACATAACAATAAAATTCCCATAGAATCCTTCAAATACAATCTGCCCTCTACAATCACATATGGTTGTGCTTTGATTTTTAATGCTCTATATCTTTTTCTATCCAATGATTGGGGACAAGAGAAAAAGAATAAATAATGAACTATGTGCTTGTACCATTCTAAACATAAAAATTTATATCAGATCTTCATACCTGGGTTTGATTTTTTGTCACCTTCTTCAATTATTTCCTCATTTACTGGTGTTAGCAAGTTGATTCCCAATGCCTGAAAATTTGACTCTATCAACATCTTTGCCCTTTCACCAGCTTTGTGGGCTTTATGTCGATATCATACTCTTGGCTCTTAGCTATCCATTTTCCTCTTTTTCCTTCCACATCACTCTGGACTAAGACATCCTTTACTGCAACATTTGGCACATAAGAAATGATGTGTGACTGTAGTACATAAGTCCTGAAGGCCTTTAGGTCTTTTACCAAAGCATATACCTATTTTTCAAGGATATTTTATTTGAGTTCAACATCTTTAAGAATACTGCTAAAGAAAGCAATTGGCTTCTCTTTTCCTTCATCATTTTTCTGTAACAAAACAACAACTATTGAATTAAGTGATGCAAATGAAAAAATTGGAAGGGCTTTTGATAATCAGGACTAATTAAAACTGGAGTTGCTTGTAATTCTTCTTTGATCTTGGAGAATGACTCTCTGGCTTCCTTGGTCCAATGTACTTCATTTTCCTTCTTCAACATATTGGTAATCTCTTTTAAAATCTCAGCATAATTGGATACAAACCTCAGAAAATTGATTTTTCGTAGAAATTTTTGAATGTCTTTCTTACTCCTGGGTAGGGATATTTTCTGCACAGCTTGCACCCTTGTTGGATCGATCTTCACTCCATCTATAGAAACAATGTGCCCCAGTAGTTTGCCTTCTTCTAGAGAAAAAATAGTATTCTTAGGATTCAAAGAAAGCCCAAATTTTCTACATTTCTCAAAAGTATTTTTAATATGGTCCAGATGCTCCTCATCTAACTTAGAGAAAACAATGATGTCATCCAAGTATATCACTACAAACTTATCACCCACAAATGAAATGTCCATAGCCCTCTGAAATGTTGCACCTGCATTCATCAACCCAAAAGGCATTCGAGCATACATGAAGGTTCCCCAAGGAGTTTTGAATGCAGTATTTTTCTGATCTTCTTTATCAAAATCCACTTGGTTATACCTAGAGAACCCATCCAGCATTCACATTTTGAATGATCTAGTTACCTTCTGCAGCACATGATTCATTTTAGGTAATGGATAATTATCTTTTAAGGAAGCCCTATTTAGATTTCTAAAATCCACACATAACCTTATTTCTCCATTTTTCTTCCTTATATGTACTAAATTGGCCACCCAGTCAGAGTATCAAAGTGGAACTATTATCTTGGCATCAAGAAGCTTTTTGACTTCTTTCTCAATCAATGGTAAAAGCAAGTGATTGGGCTGCTTGAGTTTCTTCTTAAATGGTTTAATCCCTTCTTTTAAGGGAATCTTGTGCTGAATAATTATTACATCATATGTCTTAAGATCCTCATAGGACCAAGAAAAAACATCAATATACTCCATGAAAAGCTCAATATATCTCTCATTATAATTAAGTGGAACTCCATTAAATAATTTGACTAACTTGGGCTCCTTCTGGGTTCCAATATTGTGATCTTGAATCTACTCATCCTGTGGAATTTTCTCTGAACTAACAACCACATCATTGGAGTTAACAAGTCTTTCAAGAGGGACAAGCCCCCTTGGCAGAATATTATCTTTCAATTGAATAATTTTTTGATTAACTATGGAATTTTTAAAACCACTTATTTCTTCACCTTCTGTTCTTTCATCTCCATCTTGATCAATCTCAGTGCCCTGAAAATCTTCAATCGTAGCCAAGAATTCCATAATCTGTTAATCATCCTCAAAAACATGCAAGTGTTTTATATTATCTGGAACAAAAGGCCTATGCTTCATTTCAACCTTATATATTATCTTTGGATTTATAGGAGGCCTAAAAGTACTAGAAACCACAACCAAGGAGTCTGCTAATCTGTTCCCATCTCTTTGAATGAATTGTATGTTGAAAGCCTCAAATAAATTTTGAACTAAATCCCACACTTCATTTCTATATGCCCAAAGACTAAGGTGTTTTGTTTGATAAGGGTTCTTAATTTGCTTTATAATCAGCTCTGAATCTCCAAAAATGGAAATTGACTGGACTCCCATTTTTTTTGCTGTTTACAGAGCAATGATTAAGGATTCATATTCTGCCACATTATTAGTTGTTTCATACTCCAATTTAAAAGAAAATGGGATCATATTACCTCCAGGTGTAATTAAAAGGAAACCAACACCTGTTCCTTCTTTAGAATAGGCTCCATCAAAAAAGCACTTCCACACTTCTGTTTGCAGCTCTATATTTACACAGGCTGAAGTAAGTTGCCTCTGGTTATCTTCAGCCAACTCTGCATTGTCATGCAACATGAAGAAAGAAAATTCATCTTTTTCTTGGCTATACACAAGTGAATTACTTGCTCCATTATTTGTGATTTTTTTAACAAATCTTGTTTCTCTGTACAACCTTCTTTCTTCTCCACTGAAAATTGGTATCATAGCATAAGTAAAATCCAATTTCAGAACACCACCCAATTTAGCCCCCCGTGACCTAGATAGAAACATTCCAAACCTAGTAGGGATATCTGCTACCACTACATCCATTATGAAGCTTCTAGCTGTGATCTGGCTTAATGACACCACCATATCTTTAGTGACCCTGAGACACTTGGCTTTATTTGGATCAAAATAATACAAGTCTCTGTAAGGTTTAGTAACTTGTAGGTTTAGTTGTTTCATTACTAATAGTGGCATAAGGTTATGTGAAGCTCCTTAATCAAACATACAATTATGCAAAAGGAAATCATGAATCAATAAAGAAATGTAGAAAGGAGGTGTTGAAGAATCTACCTCCTCCACATGCAGACCAAAAACCACTACTGGTTTATCTTCTTGCAGATTCACAATGTCATTTATATTCACATTCCGAGATAGGTTGATAAACTCAACAATCTCTCTTTGATAAACTTGTGTTTTGACCAACTCTGTGAGGGGCACCTAAATTCTGATTTATTCTAAGTATTTAGTGGGACTAAATACATGGACCTATTTAATATTCCTTTCATTTTCATCTTCGCTTCTCTTCATCACTAAAATCTCTTGTGGAATGGAAACAATTTTTTCTAAAGGAATTTTATCACTTTTATCTTGAGAAGGCTCACCTTGAAGTAGTTGAGTTTTGCTATTTGTATTTTGCTAATGCTTTCCTTTATTTAATTGTTTTGCAGGCTATGGTTTTTGTGGAGTCGCCTTTTGTAGGGGCACTGGAACTTGCTGGTCACCTTCATTTTCTTGAATTCTAGATCTTTTTCTTGATCTCAAGTCATATTTCTTATGTAATTCTGCCTGCATAAAATCCGTAAATTGCTTCCAATATTCACCAATTTCATTCTCATCATAAATGACATCTGTTTCAATATATTATTCTCCCTCAACACCTAGTTCATATTCATCTCCTACATACAATGTGGAAATATGATCATCATGATCCTTGGAATGCTCTGGTACTTCATCAAGATTTGCCTCTAAGTAAAGTGGCGCTTGATCCTGAACTTGGTCTTTTCTCTCCTTTTGCAAAATTTGCAGAGGTTATCTTCTATATGTTTGGTTGTGTTATATTATTTCCATGACTAACCTACGCAGTGAATTGGGGGGTTAGAAGGGGGGCGGAGCCCCCCCTTCGTTGTGTTGATTCCGTAGCGGGGGGTCATAGGGTGTTTGAGGGGGGAGGGTAGCCCCCCTCTACAGGGTCTGAGGTAGTGCCCCGGGAAATTATTTTTTGGACCCTATATTAGTTTGGGCGGACCTATCTATGGTTTTCGGTCCATGGTATTGGATGCTTCGGCATGTATAAATATGTATTGTAACATTGAAAGGAATATAATGAAAAATCAAGCTGGTAGTCCTGGTTTTGGGATCCAGGGGAAAACCTTTGTGTATATGTGTTTTATGTGTTATGCTCTCGCATTGTTTATTTTCTGCGTTTTAGAATTCGTATGCAGGTAATTTTTGTATGGGGTTAAAACCTACATTTGGTATCAGAGCTATTTTGGCTTCAAGGGGATGCCTTTGTTGCCGAGGGGTTTTACTCAAGCCTGTGGTAGACCCTGTTTAGTGGGAGATCTGTGGGATCGATTCTGGTGGTGAAAGAAGATGGTGAGCAGTGGAAATATAGAGATTGAGAAATTTAATGATCAGAGTTTTGAGTTGTGGAAACTCAAGATGGAGGATTTGTTGATGGATAAAGATCAGTGGATCATGGTAGATCTAGGTACTAAACCAACGGGAGTGTCTGATGAAGAATGGAAGAAGTTGGAATGGAAGGCTAAGAGCACAATAAGATTCTGTGTCTCAGATTATTGAATGTATTAGGGGAAGTAGAATCAGGTGAGTTTCCCCTCTGGTGGTAAGAGGGTGAAATATATATTAGATCTTGTGCACAGTGATGTGTTTGGACTTGTGAAGGTTCCATCACTGGGTAAGTCCGTGTACTATGTATCATTTATATATGACTTCTCAAGGAATACATGGATATATCTCCTTAAGAAGAAATCTGAAGTCTTTGACAGGTTTAAATAATTTATGGCTCTGGCGGAAAACCATACAAAGAAGAAGATAAAGGTGCTAAGGACAGATAACGGTGGAGAATTTTGCTATAAGGAAATTGAAGAATTCTGTAAGAAGTGTGGTATAGCATGATAGAAGACTACTCCATGTACACTTTAGAAAAATGGAGTTGCTAAAAGAATGAACAATACATTGATGGAAAGGGCAAGAAGCATGCTTAGTGGTGTCAGGTTAGGACAAGAATTCTAGGCAGAGGCAGTGGAGACAACATGTTACCTGGTCAACAGATCACCTTCATTAGCATTGGAGGATAAGACTCCACAAGAGGTATGGACTGGTAAGAAACCCTCTCTTTCACATCTGAGGGTA
>APFE030891934.1:0-10134 GCA_000404065.3 Pinus taeda
TAGCATCCATGAAATCATCATCTTCAAAAGCCATTAAAAGTCTATAGTTATTACCTTGTTCATCTTCATCATTATTTGAAAGTCCATCACTGTCTTCATGAGTGTAATAGCTTTTCTTATTTACATCTTGTTTCTTGTTCCATCTAACAGGTTCCTTACCTTTGTCAAGCTTATCTTTATGAGGACATTTGGAAGCATAGTGACCGACTCTTCCGCAAGCAAAGCATTTGAAAGGTAACTTACCTCTGAATCTTCCAGCACCCCGTTGGAGGTTCTTGACAAAATTTGATTCTTCCTCTTCTTCTGACATATGTCCTGACTCATACTAATCTCCTCTACCTGAAGCCTTGAATGCAGCTTCTCTTCTGTTTGATGGTCCTCCTTTCCTCATTTCGTCAGTAGTTAGAATACTATGTAGCTGCAACATGGTAATTTTTTGTAGATTCTCCTTTTCTTCTATTGCAGAAACCTTTGATTCAAACTTAGGGGACAGAGATCATAGAACCTTTTCAACCACAACAACCTCTTTTATTTCTTCACCCAAGTTTTTCATACAATTAACAATCTCAATCTATACATAGGAATAGTTAGCCACACTTTCATCATTGTACATTATGAGATTTTCATACTGAATTCTGAGGGTTTGAAGTTTTGCTCGTTTTACCTGTTCATCTCCTTCATAGCTCAGAACGATCTTGTCACATATTTCTTTTGCGGTTTTGTACTGCATCACCTCGACAAATTTTGATTGCGGTAGACATCCTAATAGAGTATTGACAGCCTTTGCATTTGTTTCAAACTGCTTCTTTTCAGCCGGATCTGTAGGAGTTGTTGAAGGAAAAGTGTACCAGCAAACTTATAATTCAGTTTATTCTACAGATGTTGATC
The DNA here is from genome assembly GCA_000404065.3 of Pinus taeda. Lineage (NCBI taxonomy): Eukaryota > Viridiplantae > Streptophyta > Pinopsida > Pinales > Pinaceae > Pinus > Pinus taeda. The sequence goes on from APFE030891934.1 coordinate 889, forward strand.
ATTAATCTGTGCATCAGAACTATGTAAAAAGTAACCATGAACAGTAAAATAGAGTAGAAGACAATTACACACAAGAACACAAGATATAAGGTGGAAACCAAATGTGGGTGAAAACCACCTGCTGCAATTAGTCTCTATCTTTTTCAATTAGAAACTTCTGTTTACAATGATTCTCTACTGGTGCAGTCCTTTACCAGTACGCAGGCTGCAACTTGTAGAGAGCTACAACCCTCTCTCATTCTCCATCTTCTCCTGGAAGGGAGCTACAACCCCCTTAGCTCTTGTACTAGCTGAGCTACTAGTACGTAGGTGCTGACATATTGAAGGCTTCAACCTTCTCTTATCTTCCAAGGACCACGTTTCATAAATTTTCAGACTGGATCCATGAATAACATCAATAAATCATCAAGTATATCTGCAACAATCAATCTCCTTTGAACCACCCAATATAGAATCAATCAAACACTTCTCAGAATGCTATTACCAAAAGAACAATAACAGTAACCAGACACTAATTCTGAACCCAGAACACTGCAGCAATAACCAGAAGTAGCTAAAGCATATTTTATGAAACATACGCTACTTCACTATACTGAAATCTGCGTACATACGCATCTGTATCACTGTCAACCTGCGTATACGCTTCTGTGACTTACTGAACTTGCATGTATACGCACCTTCGCTGTGTTGAACCTGCGTACAGATCTATGAAAGACAGATTTCCCTTTTCAAATATTCAAGAATTAATTAAACCCAGATTTTCAGATTCATAGATCAATTCATGCATCAAATATAGTAGATCATAATCACACAAAGATACTACTATTCAAGCTTTGAGATTTGACCCATCAATAGAACTTATCCATTTTGCAGCATTTAGGTTCCTCCTTGATTGAGATTCAGCAATGCACCATAACTAATTACCAATGTTCTAGATCTTTCTCTCCTTCAGATATTCAATGCTTAGATCAATCATCTTGCCAAATGATCTCCTTGCCATTTTATAGTCTAGGCCTTTCTCAAACCATGGTCCAAAACCATTAAGAATCTAATACCAGGGACCCAATACCTGGGTTCAACACCTTGGATGCAATACCACAGACCAAAACCATAGGTTCAAGTACGTCGGACTAAATACCATGAACCAACCATAACTTTTCCCACATGTACACACTTTTCTTTGCATGAAAGTGCATGCATATGCATACGCGCTTTTTGATTGGTGATACCGCGTGTATACGTGACTTTGCTGAGAGGAACCTGCGTATACCTTATTTTCTTCCATTCTGATTGCTTAAATTGTGATCTGCCATCTGAGAACGTTGCCATCAAGGACAACACTTGTGCCATGGCGCCAAACCTATGTCATAATGCCAACATATTTTACGAGTGTTTCTCTTCCTAATAGTAGGTCGGATAAGGTATTGACTTCATGGACCATTGGATTTGTTGTTATTTTCCTCTTTGGATTTTTCATACATAATTCTTTGATGGTTTTCGCATAAATTGGGATATCTTGAATAGCCTGGAGGAATGGTATTTTTATACACAAATTTTTCAATTCTCCCAGAATATCAAAATCTGGGCATTCTATTGGGTGAGGTATGATTAGTTGTTCTGGGAATGGTGGGGAAGAGGTGGTTGATTGTTCATGAGTTTTTTGTCTAACCAAGTTCTCTTCTTGTGGTATTTTTTCTATAGGTAACAAATTTTCAATTTGAACATTTTTATCCCCCTGTGATTCTATTATGTTCCTAGATCTTAATTGAAGGTCATTGCACTCCCTTAACTTGGTTTCTGGTTCTGGTGCTTCAATAATTTGTACAGATTGAACCGGTCTGTTGTTGGGATTCGTGTTGGGTTGGGCTGGGAGTGATGGGAAGCTTTATGTGGCGTGCTCTTTCATACAGATGGCACAGATTTGGACTGTATCCAATGGGCACTCTTTGTGGCTATGCTTCTTTCTGCATCTAGGATAGAATATCACCAAGTTTTGTTCTACTTTTGCTTGCTTTTGTTTAGCTTGCATAATGCCCAATTGTGTTGTCAGAGTCCCTAGACTATCAGTTTTGAAATCTTCTAACATATTGCCAATTTCTACGTGAGTTATACTTCCACCAGAGATTTTGTTATCCCTTGTGATAATATCTCGTTCTGCTGGCTTTAGTCTTGTGCTACCTCTTGAACACTTGATACACAAATTAATGATGTCAACAAAATTTTGTTGATATATGTCACCTTTACCCATAATGTTTAATGTTTCAATCCATTGTTCTTTCATCCCTTTAATTAGTGTAGTTTTCAACACATTATCGGGCAAGGGAAAAGATGCATAGGGATATCTCTGGAGATTGTATTGAAAGCGTTCTACATATTCCTCCAGTGTTTCACTAGGTCTTGTTGTCATTTGAAATATCTCATCCTTCAATTCCCTGGATCTAAAATAGTCCTGATATTTCTTTAGGAAAGTAGTTTTCATCTAATCGCAGTCGTTTATGTTGCCCCCACCTAATCCCATAAACCATTGTAAAGTTGCTCCTTTCAATGTTGAAGAAAATAGCTTTAGTTTTTGGGGATCAGTGGTATAGGCATACCCCCAGCACAATACATCAAACTCAAATAGAAATGCATCTAGATCCTTTAATGTTAGCCCATGAAAGGTAGGAATATTCTGGAGAGGAATGGCTTTCATAGGTACATTAACTGTTGTGTCAACAATTGGATACTGTAGTGTGGAGGTCTGAGGTGTTAGTTGATTCTAGGCCATTTGATCAAATATGTGCCAATACCCTTCGAGGATTTCTAGAGAGTTATTCCTAGGATGACTAGAAGGGATGGGAATGAGCTTAACAACACTTCCCTGGTCTGGGACAATGAGTGTTCCTTGCTGAACTACTACCTAGGGGGATCTTGGCTCCTCGGTTTCTCCTGCTTCTTCTTGGATAAACTTAACAACACTCCCTTTACCTGGGCTGCTAAGTGTTTGAATTACTTTGTGAGGGGATCTTGGCTACTTTGTCTCCCCTATTTCTCCTCCTCCTTCATGGAGATTACTAGAATTCCCTTCTTGTAAAGAAATTGGGCGAGAGTTTTCAACTTCTTAAAAAATTTGCCCAGTTTCTTCTGTTTTGTTGTGCACCTCAGCAAAGGCTACAAATGTTGAGTCTGTGGCCCTAAGGGAGCCAGTAGGTTGCCTGTAAGCAACTTTCCTAGGGCCTACTGATGGCTGAGACTTGACTTTCTTAATGATATCATCTATGAAGGTTGATCGACCAAGGGTCATTGATCCCTTAGCTTTGTCAGGTTTGGGTAGTGGATTTGGATTGTTTTTAGGTTTTTTCTTCTTAGTCATACACACGACTCAAATATTTACTGTTACCCTAAAATTTTAACAATTCTATTGGAAAGTGGGTGGGGACCAGGCATTTTACATGCTTCGTACGTAGGTTCTTACCTTTCGTTCTTAATACCCAATTCTCTCCTAACAGGCAATCATCAGATGCACACTACTCCTTAGAAATGGCTACACTTTCCCCGGCAATGGTGCCAAAATGTTGAGGTATAAAAGGTGTCTTTTTAATTCCTAATTATCTTCACATTAATTATCAATCTGGGCAAGATTTTCTATTTCAAGAGTGTATACATTGTGTGGCGGCTATTTACTCAAGAGTAATGTTTCTAAATTGCAGTACAATGCTTTCAAATACAAGAGTAAACGGGTGCTTTAAGTAAAACTCACTTGCAATTAAAGGAAACTTAATGCTCTAAAACTAAATCATTTATTCAGCAAAGTAATAGCAATTATCAATCAAGGTTACAGTAACAATAACTCATTCCTATTTTAACTGATGTAAACTAAATCAAGCATAAATAAGATCCTCAATCTGAGAGCTTTGACGGTAATACCCAATGTTATTTACAGTTGTTGACCTCACACACAACACACTAAATAACCAAATTGGAAATGACAATGAATTAAATCGATAATGCCACTGCAGATGATGTAAATAAGATAATTATGTTAACTACAGAAATGCTAAAAGGTAGAACTAATTGATTGCAGAAAGTAAATGAACAGTAAAGCTATATAATCGAATTGAACAACAAAGCTTATGTGACTGTGATGAACAACAAAACTAAGTTACTGAAATGAACAGTGAAGCTCTGTAATTAGAATAAACAACAATATAACTACAGAAAGCAATGATCTTTTTATGAAAGAAATGCACAGCAACACAATTCAATTGCAACATGTAAAACAGAGTAAACCTGGAAATATGAAACACTAAAGCAATGCGATTACAATATAGATAAATCAAACCAAACCATCACACGATAGAAATTGTAAAGGAATGATACAAGAACAACAAGTGAATCCACTAGAGCTGGGCCCTTAGCCGCTAGTGAACACCGCCGGATTACTTCAATATGAAAGAAGGAACAACAACTGTATTATATATTAATCATATGCAAAATGGTTACAACCAATTCGTACTCTGTTTCAGGAAGGAGAGTCGATGATCAAAGTAAACATACAATAGTAATTTCTGAATAATCTCTCTTCTTTTCTTTACAATCGTTGCCCCTTTATAATGGTCATGCAGATAAAATAGTAACAACGATTCCTCAAGATCAAGAGATACTGAGGGATTCACGCAATCTCCCAACTCAGTTAATTTCCTTTCCTCACACTGATACTGTGATCTCCATTTGTTGCTATCCATAACTGCGCGCTCCACCCTTGGCCTGCTCCCTGGACGCTGCTTCCTGGTGAGGGAACAACAATTACTCCACTTTGTCTTTTTCCTTGGAACGATAGTTTTTCCATTTCATCTTTTTCCTGCATGAGAAAGGACAATAATTAGCTAAAGTGTAATAATAAATAATTCCATAGTTTTGCTATAATCCTTTGATATATTAATATCTTAGAATATAAAGGGGATATAATTAAAGAAAAGGATGATGAAATAAATGGCAAATTTATACCTTTTCCATAGCTCAACATCTGAGTAATTTGTATGGTTCTAACTCACAGCCATAGATTCTAATTTCAGTGTGATTTTGGTACAAGTACCAATCTCCCACTTTGTGTTGTTTAGACAGCTATAGGATCCTCCTAATATCTGAACTGATCCTTGAGGGAGGACTTCCTAACAACATGGTTGCTACTGGATGACAAAAAGGTCTATGAAGTCTGTGTATGTATATGGAGAGTCATATTGGTGGATCAAAGGGGTCCAAAAGACTACTGACCTGGTGTTGCCTCTTGTATCAAGCTTTTGCAGAGGAAATGAGAATTTATCAGCTTCATAGTATATGAAAAGGTGATACAGAATAGAGGAGTACTTAAATACTCTTTCATTGTCCATTCTCATGAATTGATCATGCATTTTATCTGTTATGAATTTGGCATAATCAAACATGATGGCAGGGGACTATCTGGAGTGAAAGTGGACATGAAGGAAATAATGATTTCATCAACATACTCATTGGTAGTATAGCCTAAGACACTAGATATCATTGACACAATGTCCTGGCCAAGTTTAGAAAATATGTTCCACATGTATGGGGGAGGATCATTTGTAATATGTTTCTCATCCAAAATAAAAGTTTGGAACATTTTAGCAAGTCTAGTAGTAGTAATCTCAGGGAATTTGTCTAGCAGATGTCCAATAGAAATTGGTGTCAGATTTTATCCTGGTTTCAACTACTTTATTTCATTTATGGATTCAACAGTGACGGTGAAAAGTACAGTATGGTCAAGGGATATCACTGCTCTTTGGCTAGGATTGTAGTTTGCATGACAATAATGGATGATTTCGGGAAAGATATGTACTCTAGGGAGTTGGTATTTGGGCAAGTTTGACTCCCCGAAGACCTATTTTGTCTGCATGGTTTAAGTAATCGTCTTTGTACTGGTAGCATAATTTCAATGCGGATTCATGGAAAATGGTGTCCTTGATTTGGAAGTCTTTGTTTGCCAAAGGGAGATGGTATAAATCCAGGTGGGGGGTGGAAATTGGCTGGACATCCATAGCAATTAGAGTGGCCATTCTTAGTTCTTGTGGATTTAAGAATGGGAAAAAAGGGTTTTCAGTCAAATTGGAGCAATCTGGTTCAATTCATAGTAGTTTGGAGTTGTAGGGAAATTCTTTACTTAATTACTTAATAACTTAAAGAAATTGAGTAATAGGTTTGGGAATGAGACGGGGTTTTTCGTGATTTCGAATAAATACCTAGTTTTGGCTCGGAATGGGCTGATGGATGACTGTGCACAGTTGTAGGAGGTGTAGGTGTTAAGTTATGGTATGTTCTATGCTTATAACAGTTTACTTATCTTTCTTATTGTTATCCACAGATTAGCAATCACATGTACATAAAGTAAAGTGCAGATAGAACATTAAACAATCGATAGAAAATAAGCCAAGACAAGGGACACAAGATGTGGCGACTAGCCAGGGACAAACCCCAATGTGGGGAAACCCTTTGATCAAATCTTACTTTATCTTTAATAATCCAGCAGAGGGAAATAGTACATAAATCTTATTTACATTAGCAGTAGCAAACCCTAGATCAGTCCCAAACTAGGGCAAACAATATCTCGCAAACCGACCGTCAGATCAGCTTGATTCTAGCACCAAAAAATGTGGCATTCAAAGGAGATCCAGATGGACCTACATCGTAGTTTTGAGGAGGGAGTCTTCTGGTCAATACTAGTCAAACTTTGGTTTTGCAGTTGCTGCCCCAAAATTGCATCCTTCCTTCCACATGTGTGAGAGAGAGTCTCTTTTTTGTGCAGTAGAGAAGAGCCTATTTTTTGCGCAGGAGAGAGAGAGAGATGTGATGAGATGAGTGAGTGCAAATGAGGAAAAGACCTCCTATATTTATACACAATTGTTGATGTTTGAATAGATGTGACTGTTGGGCTTCTGAGCCTACATGAGTTGTAGGTCGGCTTAATAATTATTCCATAATCAAAATAAATTCACATCTCCATAAATACTTATTGGAATCGGATGATATTTAGGTCAATCCTACACCTCTCGATGAGAGGAATCTAAAAGAAATATTATCAGCCATGAATAAGATGACCCACATGGAGTTTGGCCCTAGTTGCCAATTTTAACACTCCCTCTCAACTAGGGAGAACTCCATCTGCAATCTGTCTGTCAGTCGCTACTATTCATCCATCAAATGCACTGCCTTGTACAACTTGACCCCTGATCTGCTCTGCTCTATCCTGCCTTCTCTACTCTATTCTGCCTACTTTGCTCTATTCTATTCTACCCTGATCTAATCTTCTCTTCTCTACTCTGTTCGGCTCTGCTATGCTTTGTTTGAATTATGAAGAGGAAGAAATGATCGAGGATGTATCATACTGACTCAAAGTCAGTCTCAGAGTATGTACCACTAGTCCCAGACCAGTCTCAACTAACCCGAAGTCAGCGTCATAGTGGGTACAATTCCTACCACTGGTCCAAGACCATTATAATCCTCCACTGACTCAAAGTTAGTCTTAGAGTGCGTACCACTATTCCCAGACCAATCTCAACTGACCCGAAGTCAGCGTCATAGTATGTACCACTCCTACCACTAGTCCCAGACTAGTGCTTCACTGACCTAAAGTTAGTCTCAGAGTATGTACCACTGGTCCTAGACCAATCTCAACTGACCCCAAGTTAGCATCATAGTGGGTACAACTCCTACCACTGGTCCCAGACCAGTATCATTGATCCCAGATTAGTGAAGGTCATCCTAGCATAGTGAGTATGGTAGATACAGCGATGCGTCCATAAGTACTACTATGGTCCCTATCCTCATTTCCCTACTCATTAATCATATGAGAGGTACTTCCCATGATTCCCAGACTGCATGGGTAGGATGCCTTGACAGGAGAACTTAATCAATCTTGTCCTCGCAGGAGAACTAATCATCCTACTACATAGTTGCCATGGAGAACACATCATCCAGGCCTCACAGGAGAACTAATCATCTTGCTACATAGTTTTCATGGAGAACACATCATCCAGACCTCATAGGCAAACCAATCATCCTGCTACATAGTTTTCATGGAGAACACATCATCCAGACCTCACAGGAGAACCAATCATCCTGCTACATAGTCGTCATGGAGTGTACATGTATACCACTATGGGATGGTGAATCACCCTGTGATCATATGTCACTCCAAGAAGTACCCCGCACCCCCCAGAGTTCCCAGAGCTCCATACATCATACAGGAACTTCATCAGAGGGTCTTTGAATGATACCAAGTCATTCTCAGAAAGTAAAAAATGTTGCCTTTCCTAGGGGTTTTGTCAGAATGTCAGCGACTTGTTCATCTGTACTGATATGTTGGAGCCTTATAGCTCCCCGCTGCACCATATCTTGAATATAGTGATACCTGATATCGATATTCTTGGAGTGATCATGAAATATGAGATTCTATGACAAATGAATCCCACTCTGGTTGTCACACAGGATCACGGTGGTATCCATTGTAAATCCAAACAACTCACTCAAGAGCTTTCGCAACCACATTACCTCATAGGAGGCCATGCTATCAGCAATATACTCTGCTTCGGTGGTGCTCAAAGCCACCAACTTCTGCTTCCTACTCATCCAGGATATCGAAGCAGATCCCAAGGAGAAACAACACCTGGAAGTGCTCTTATGGTCCTCCACATTGTTTGCCCAATTAGCATCAGTGTATCCAAGCAGTCTCACATCTTCAGCAGCGTATCATGACCCATATGTAATTGTGCCATGAAGATATATTAATAGATTCTTGGCACCAATCCAATGTATGTGGTGAAGTTCAACCATATGTTGACTCAACGTGTTGACTGCGAAGCATATATCTGGACATGAGTTCACTAAGAACATTAATATTCCGATGAGTTGTCGATACTCGGTAGCATTTTGTAAAACAGGTCTAGTAGCACTATTGCTTAACTTCTTGAAGTCAAGCTCCATCAAGGTAGTTACAGGCTTGCAGTCTACCATACCAAATCTTTCCAATATATTCACCACATATTTTCCTTAAGATAGGAAAATTTCCCTTGGCTTCAACCAGACTTCAAGTCCTAGGAAATAGTGCATTAGTCCTAGATCCTTCATTTCAAATTCAGAAGCCAACTCCCTCTTACATTTGTGAATAAGAGGGTCTGCACCTGCTAGAAAGAGGTCATCCACATACACCACCAATATGAGAGGCTTGTGATCTTCAACCTTAAAGTAAAGGTT
>APFE030891945.1:4735-73708 GCA_000404065.3 Pinus taeda
ATCGTTTCACCGTGGAGGAATCACCCAACCACTCAACGTTAAGCTACTAGGTTTAAAGACGCAGGAACACGTCTCTAGCCTAGACCTCTAGATGTTCTCGTTAAGTTCCAATGCGTTTTTAGATAAATTTGGTTAATTTTACAGTTGATCTTGGATTAGGTTTGAGTTTTAGGTCCTACCGCATGATCTCTCAAAAACACCTATATGCAACTATATGCCAAAGATCATCATTTTGTTCGATGAATTCTAGCTAAAAAGTGTTAAGAATCTTTTCAAACAAACAAAACGAATTCAGGCAATCACGCAACCTAATGCAACTAATAGCAAGGGAATGAAACTTTTCTTTTGAAAGCACAAAATAACGAAATGTTCTTTTCCTTTCAACTATTAATGCAAAAGATACTAGTTTGCTCTACCTTTTCAATGACATAAAAGTTCTTTTCAAAATGAATTAGAGAGATAGCAACACTAAGTGAAAAGCTAAATCACTCAATGCACACACAAGACAATTCCCAAGTCACTAAAACCAGTTTCCCAAATCAAAGGAAAACAAAGGTTTATGAGCTATTGTAATCTAAGCTCAACAAGACAATGAGGAATTCAACGGAGGAAAGCAAACCGCTTGGAATGCAATCAGTCACTTTCAACAATCACCAAACAAACGTGAAAGCAAAAACGAAGTTGGCTGGCCGACCAAGAACGCTAAATCCCGAACGGGAGGCTAGACACACACGACCACTAGATGCCCTAGGGTTTGAGTGTGAATTCAATGGAGACAAGCGAACACCCGAAGGATGAAAGTCCACGACCAGACAAACGACGGTCTGACACATTTCAGCAATCGTAAAAAGTCAAGACAAAACATAAACCAATCAACAAGAGCAAAAAGGAAGGCTTTGCACAAACCGAAAACAACCGATGAACGAGCTCTCGTGGAACGAGGTCTCACAAGCCAGCGAGTCACAACTTAAACAAAGTTATCAAGCCAAAAGCCAAGTAGAAAAAGCAGGGGAAAGCCAAAACCAAGAGGTTCAGTAGGTCAATTTGGACAAAAAGAAATTTTACAGAATTAGCGTGGGTGACCCTACAGCAACAAGGCGCTGACAGAAAATTGTCTGTAGCAACTTTGCGCTGTCAGCGCGGAAGGACACGAATAAAGGGCGCTGGCCCGAAAAACCAGGTCAGCGCGACTGTTTGAATGTACAAGCGCGATGACAGAAACAACAAAGAAGACAGGCTGCGATGTCAGCGCAGCTGTTTTAAAATAAAACGCGCTGAGGCTGGAAAACAAATAAAAATGAACAAAAAACTTCCAAACCAAAGCAATAGGTTTTCAAGGCAATTGAGGCAGTTCCCAGGACAAACCAGGAAACAAAACAACAGCAAAACAATCTCCAAACCTTGACAAAGGAGCAATAATCAAAACAAAGGTGACATACAAAGAGACAAGCAAGCTCCCCAGCGGAGTCGCCAAATTGTTGGAGAGGTAAATCCCCTCTACGGATAGAGGCGATCCCTACTAGCCCAAAGGGGGTCTAGCAACAATCAAACAATGCTACACTGCAGGTTCCTAGTTATAATTAACAAGTAGGTAAGAGAAACCTACTTGGATTCCAACGCTATGTTTGTCGAAGAGATGATCCTCTCGCTCCTTCGCTCTGGCCGATCACAGTTCTCCGCTATCCTCGCGGGCGAACACCTGCACAAGCAAAGAGAGAGCAAACAAGGGCGTAAAATCTACTAACAACAACTATGTATCAGTCAGGAAGGATACAATTTACATTAATCATTCATAGGACAAATGGAAATGGAACCATAAGAGTAGTCATCTATCTTTATTAATCAGAAAATAGAGTAAGGTACAACCGAAGTCCTGACGCTGAGTCCTTCTCTAGAGGGTCCAGCCAGCATGTCTTCCAAGCATTCACCTTTGAAGCAAATCTCCCAAGTCAAAGAGGTCTCTCTCTCACATACAAGGCAACAAGCTCATGACCTTCCTCAAGCTCAAAGCAATCCTCACACAACACACCAAATGCCTACAAAGAGCAGCACTAATGCACTAAGAATTCCTCAATCAAAGTCTATATGTTCCAAACTAGCTGCTCATGGGCAATGGAGGAGGCTTATAAAGGAGAAGGAGTCTCCATGAATAGGTAAAGGATGAGCTTTCCCCCAAGATAAGTGGATGGTCAGTCGAACAGACATGCCAGAGAAAGGATGGCGACCTCAACAATGCTAACAACCAAGTCTGGAGGGATCTGGAAGGTTGGTTGTTAGAACAAATTCGCCCAAACAGGGTCAGCGCGGGTGAGACACTGAGCTGGCGCGCTGACATCGCAGATCAACTACAGAGAAGGTCTGGTCAGCGCTCAACAGTACAAATGGAGGGCGTGCTGTTCGTAAAATTGGACCAGCGCGGAAAACACGTGTGCTTCCGCGCTGGCAGCGCAACAGCAACACTAACCTCCGCCTGTCAGCGCGGTTATTTGATTAACAGACACGATGATTCATTTAACTTAGGCCAAGAGGGTTTTTTAGCCATTTTGAGGAGCATGAGCATAGGTGAATGTGGTTTCACAACACAGTAGGGAGACTGACATGATGGCAGTGACATTTTACTGTGTAACACTCCATATGGTGGAAATCCAATATGTAATGGATACAAAGGTTGTTGTTGACTAGATTTCCCAGTTTGATATTGATATGTAGGATCAAACTATTGAGTTCTCGTAAATGAAGAACCAAGTAAAATTCTAGTTGAGGACATGGGTGATGACCATGGTGTAGAAGCAACCCCTGAGTGGGTTCTAGATAAAGATTGGTAACCAACTGGGACAGACGATTCACCATATAGGTGTGACTCACGAGTAGTAGAAAGCATAGAAGAGGTTGCGACATAAGATTATGACACAGTTGCATTAGATGATACAGTATGGGATGTTGACGGTTGTTTTACCATAGTTAACTCACCCAACAGATGTCCTAAAGAATCAATGAGTACTTGAAAAGAAGCAGGATCAAAAGTAGCAGTAAAAAGAGGAGTATGGGGGTAAAGACAAAGCCCTGTCCCAAAATGGAATGGAGTTCCAGGTGTAGTATCTTCCTCAAATTCTTCCTCAACAACAATTAAACTAGGTGGAAGAACTTCATCGTCTGGTCTGTAATAGACTTCTGGTGTTGGTAAAGTGGAAGCTTCAGTAGTTACTGATGTTTGAGGGTTAACCGGTTGATCGTCTTTTGGTAAAGTAACAACTTCTGAATGTTCAAATTTGAAGTCCAAATGTTCCAGTAAAAGAACAACAGTTTTAGGGAGAGGTTCCTGAACAACTTTAGGTTCAGAAGTAACTTCTGATTGAACTGTGATAGGTTCTAGATTAACTTCTAGTTGAACTTATTCAAGTTCAGAAGTAATTTCTTTTTGAGAAACTTCAAGTTTTGGATCAACTTGTTGTTGAACAACTTCGGTTATTATTTCACTAATGTTAGTTATAGTGCCCTCAGGTAATTGTGAAACTTCTCCTTCAGTAACTGATGTACTAGAAATAGTTGGAGTAATTTGAGTCTTATTACTTATCGAAATGGATGATTGTAGTAATTCAGATGACGAACCAGGATTTCTTGATGTACTTGACTCAGTTAAGTGAAACCGCTTTGACTGAATAGGTGTAGCTTTGGGTGGGAAAGAAAGTTTTCTCACTGCTCTCCGTGAATGATGGGGTAAGGTTTGATGTTCCTCCATGATTTTCGATTAATTTTATTAAAAAAAAGAAATAAACAAAAAGGGGTAATATAGGAAAAAGGTTTACCAAGCAACTATGAATTGCATAATACCTCCTATTGAACCAAGAAGTATGGGCAAGCAATCTCCTCGAATGTTGTGTTCGGCGTATCATAGTGTACAAGGCAGCTGACTCGGTTACCTAAGGATGGATATCAACCTAGTGTTGTCCTCCCATATATACCCGAAAGTATGTGAAGGCCAAATCCGTATAAGCGTTGTCTAATGTGAAACCGCACAGTGAGAGCATTCCCATATACTTTACATACTGTAACACCACCGTATATACCCAAATGTACATGGATTAGCTACAATATACTCACATACGTGGAATGAGGTATCACACTCGAGATGTTTTGTAGACAAGTTAGTGACACCTGCTTTGTTTTACGACATGTCTATAGCCTAGAACCACTAAATGTTTTTTGTTAGATGACAATGTTCCATTAGGTAAACTGAGGTTAATTTTAAGTTAATCTTGCTTAGGAATTTGCCTTTCAAGTTCACCATGTGATGTATTCTGAAATTCCTAGGAATGCAACTATTATGATAAGCATTCTTTCCATTCAATTTAATGATGAAAATCTTAACTAATAGGGATAGAGCAATCAAATTTATTTCGATCAAAGAGTAAAGAGAAAAATCTAATGCAATCTCCCTAAACTATTCCTATGAGCACACACAAACTTTTTCAATGCAAAATGCATGTATTTCTTTTCGATTTCTTTAATGTGAATATGAACAAAAAGGAAACTAATGCACCTACAATCAATCAATCTTTAACAATAATGAAGACTTTACGACAATTATATTTTGAAGGAAAAGAATACTTTTACGACACTTTCTTTTGAACAAATATTAATCGACTATAATCTAACTTTGACTATGGATCAATAATGACAAAGAAAACATTTAAGAAACATTAATCAACCAAGTCAAAGTAGGGCTAGAAAAGGAGATAAAAACTTGTTTTCTAAGACATGAGGATCAACGTAGCCTTGAATGAGAGACAGTGTGCTTCATAGCACTGTCCCTAAGCCAAGGGTGCTCTGCAGTGCATTGTGTCGCTCACAAACCTACGCTAATGATAGTAAGCCATTTCAAGAGGAAATTTGACCCAATTTTTGACCAAAATTCAATGCAAAATACCTTAAATAAAATCAATGAACACAAGTAGGTTCTGCAAGAGTGTCCTAGGAGGTGGATAAGCTAATAGGAAGGATTATCTTCTCCAGTGGAGTCCCCAATTTGTTTTGGAGAATTTGGTATCTGCGGATAAATACTAATTCCCTAGATAAGTAGCCATATCTAGAAAAAAAGTTTAAAGAACTTTAGCCTTTTCCTATAAGAAATAGATAAGACAAAGAAGATGAGAATACCTACTTGTAGTTCTGCTTTCCTCTTGTCTCCTTTGTATCAATCCTATTGCTCCTTCCCATACTTACCACACTTAAGAAGTACCTGTAAACACAAACAGAAGACAAAGAACCGATCAAAGAAAAATATCTATTGAATACAAGTAAATGGAATCAAATACATTCACACATATAATAATAATATAACAAGATAAGCATATGGGAAAAAGGTTCAAATACTTTATTGAATATAAGAAGGAATTACAACCATCAAGTCCGATTTGAAGTCACTCCTCCAGCCTGGATCCCATCCACATCACATCAAAAGCATGACAAACTTGTAGCATAACAATAGTTTTCTCAAAGTCAACTCTCATAGCAACATTATCTCCTTACAATTCAACATAGTCCACCCATTGATCACTTAGATGAGTGCTCAATTTATAGGAAGATGAAGGAGGTTATGTCATAAATGGGGGTATTGAATGCCCTTCCATACTCATAATGAGTTCCATGGAGGAAGGGATGAGAGGATAGGATGCATCTTAACGCATTCCTCATCCATTTTCAAGCTCATAGGATTTGATAAGTGAGGGAAACTTCTAGAAGAGTCAAAGAGATAAGAATATTCCCCAAACCCTATGTGAATTTCACTCAATCTCGCCCACCGCATGTCAAAGAGGGCCTAAGTGCTCTGCAGAGCACCTTGGCATGGACGCAATGGCTCTGCAGCACACCCTTATGTTAGCCTCCTACTGCAGCAGGTTATTCATCTTTCATGATCAACATTTTTACATGCCAAATATGTCGTACTATGCATACTGCAATGCTCCATATTTCCAAAAAGAGGCCAAAGAAGTGGCCATGAAAGTGTGCTAGTCTAAGTGCCACTGCTGTATTCCAATTTTGATGAGTTATTCCATTTTTGAAGAATTTTCAGTTAAAGGGAGGTCCAAACAACTTAATCTTGGTCTCCCTAGGTTTCAATTTCCTGTTGTAGAATATAGAGAATCATTATCTGTCCAATTAGCTTAATCTTGGCAGATTCTTAGATAGGTAGAGAAGCAAGGGTGCTCAACAGCCTAATCTGAGCCCTTGGATGAAATAAGTGTAGATGTAGATAGGAGGACAGTAAAAAGAAAGAAGTTGAAAAGCTGGGTTTGCTATTTCAAGTGCACCCAAACCAAAAGAAGAAAAAATGCTAGGTAAGTAGGCTGGGTAAGTAGTTTTGTGGTTGCAGAAATCAAGCTATGTGATCCATTTCATGTTTTCAAGTGTTATATTTATCCAGATCATAGTTTTGAGGCACTTTTTCATTTTCATCAGATCAAGCAAGACATCTCTAACTCCCCCTTCTTCTTATTTCCCAAATCACTCACTAACATCCCCTTGAGGACCTTGGGATCTACCCAACCAGTCCTGTTATCACTCCATTTTTGTGAAAACCCAAGTCAAGCTTTGACTTTCTTCAGTCAAGAGAAGTCACATTTTTTGTGCAAAAGTCATTTCTCCGCAGTTCATTCGCCCCCTATAAACTAATTTTGAGTTCACAAAGCTTAACATTTCCCCTACACTTCACCTCATGAATTCATATTAACTCCTAACTTTATTATTTAGCTCCCTAAATCATTTCCCCATCCCCTACTATGTGAAAAATATATAGAATCCCAAAAATATTAAGTAACCCTTCCTTGGCGCTATAGCCATATTCTTCTAATTCCGGGAGGTAGTAGTCCATCTGGGGCTCCTACTAACCCATCCACCTCCTAACTGGAGTTAGTCTGACATCTGGTCACACTAACAACCATTCCCCCTCAACCCTAACCTTATGAGACCCATGTTCCGCCTTTATCCTAAAGTCCCCCATTTTTATATTTTGACCCGCTCGCTCATAATCCCGTAAACCCACTTTCCTAAAGTTTCCCCCCCTACCAAAATTAAATAACTAATAAAGGCGCCGAGGGCCCCGTCCCTTATCCTTCCGCTGCCTTCTCTGTTCCGCCATCCGTTCGATTGCCCGCACCCTAGATCTACGGTGGGCGGGTCTTTTCCCCTCCGAACCTGTTGATGGTTAGCAACCGGAAGATGGGCGGTTTTCCCATCGTACTCCCGCTACGCGTCACCCTCTCGACTGTGGTGGAGCCCCCTCCTCCCAAACCACCTGTGCACAAAAGCGGTGCGCCATGAAACGAGATACCGCTTCCCCCTACATGATGTAAGTGCCGCGTCACCCTGCTAGGTCACCCCGCTGACGTCACCCCGCCACATCACCCCGCTAATGTCACCCCGCCGTACTGGGTCCCACCGCTGACGTCATCGCCAAAAAAAAAAAGCATGAAAGACAAAATCACTGCTTAGGAAGCCGAGAATGAAAATCAGGGGCAGTTTTCGATGCGCGATTAGCGATGGCCAAAATGGAAAGCCTCAGTCGAGAGCATGGTTTGCAGCAGTTATTTTTGCCCGAAAGAAACCGAAAGGAGCGAATTGACCAGTTAAAGAGTATCAGAACAGAGTTAAAGGCCATTAAAGCCGAGTCATATCAGATTTAATAAGAATCACAGCCACCTAAGAGTAGTAGAACCGACTAAGAGGTGCAGATAAGAGATTGAAGGCACAGTGATTGCAGATTGGATAGCGGAGCTACCAAAGGACGCCACATAGCCTCATTTTTTGAAGCAGCTACCCCCAAAGCAGCATTAGATAGATATTTTTTACATTACTTGCAAGAGAAGTTAGGTTAATTGCAGTTATTTCCTTAGATCTTCTATCAGATCATTTTGTAGATATTTTGCCTATAAATACAGCCATGAACAATGTAATAAGGGTTGGTGGTTTGGTTGGTTGATTTTCCTCTGGAGAGACTTGCGTTGTAGATTTTGGGAGTTCTATAATCAGAGATTGCTGGAATGCATTGTTATGAACTGCTGATTGTGGTTTTGATGGCATAAAGAGCTTGTTTCAGAATTCTAATGCTTCTACATGGCTCAATAAGTTTTTGTTTTCGCCTATGTTTTCAGTTTATATGTGTTTGTATCATCTATGTGTCATGATCCAAGTTGCAGAAAGAAAGAATAACTTAGAACTTGCTTAGCAGCACTATATGCTCAGTTTCTGTGATTTCTTAATATCTTCTTCTGAACTAGTGATGAATATGCATACTTAATTCATCATGTTTAAGCTATTTCTCTCATTTCTGAATGTTGTCTAGGAATTCTTCATTGCTCCTAGATATTATTCATTCACCTTCCCTCTTTGGCTGGATGAGAGATCCTTAATTGCTTCTCATTCCCTGATCTCCATTTCATCCTTGCTCTAGCATTAAAGATTGTTCCATGTGTAGTTATCCTGCTCTGTATTCCTCTCTTTTGCCAAAGAAAACGCACCAGCAGCTCTAAGCCCTGACTCCATGCCCAATGGTTTGAAATTCTTACACTTTGCATGCCAACTCTGCTTGAATAGATCAACCATCCCACCAAACTCAAACAAAACCCATGTGCATCATATCTAGCCTAAAATCATCCCTTAAACAAAGCTAAATCCCAAAGAGAGAGCCCTCTCTGACTGCTGGTAGGCTAGGACCTGCAGTCCAAAGCTTGGTTTGTGGTTACCTCGGTCGTATTCCCTTAGGAGTCAATGGGAACAACCTGAGTGATAACATAATGGCGACTCCACTTGGGAATGAATCGTTTTGTTCATCACTGTAAATCCCCATTTTTTATCAGTTTTCCTCTAGAAAAAGTCTCTTGAAAAATCCCAAAAAATCAAAAAATCTCAAAAAACTCAAAATATTTTGTTTCCTGAAGAAATTTCCCCTTTCTTCAGATCTATTTCACATATTAGCTCAGATCTATGTTGGTGGACAGAGATCATACCCTTCAAAGTTGATTTATCCACCTAGCGACTCCACATAATCCTCATAATAAAGACTCCACTGGAGAAATGAACCCAAGAGAAATATACGAGCAGATCAGGCTTTTGACCTAGATTACTATCCAAGAGGTCATGTTCTTTCTCTTCCATAAAATTTTGTTGTGTATATTGTATTTTAAAAACGATTTTAAATTAGATTTTTATGATTTGCATTTTGAAAATGTTGTTGAAAAGCCTCCTGGCACATTAGAACAACAGCCTTTAAATGCTGCTAAAGATCATCATACAGCCAAGGAGGAAACAAATGTCAAAGCCATTCATTCTATCCTTGTTCATATCGAGCCCATTCAGCCAATCCCTGTACATAATCCTGTGCCTTGTAAGGTTCCTGACAGATATAAGCCTCTTGTTTTGCCTCTCGTGCTTAATCCTCTACCCAAAAATCATCCTGAGTATCTCCTAAGATTTGATGGAGAGAATGGTATTACTGGGCAAAAGTATATCCAAGCCTTTGAAGACTATCTTAATATATTTGAAATGGACGACGAGGATGTTAGTATCAGGTTGTTTTCCCTTTCTTTGCAAAGCGATGTTAGGACTTGGTTTAAAGCATTGCCTGAGGCTAGCATCTCTAATCTTCAACAGTTTTCCAAGCTCTTCCTTGATAGATGGATGATCAAACTTAATTTCCTCTTGCTCATTGAAGAATATAATTAGTTAGAAAGACGTCCAAATGAATCTTTTCAGCAATTTTTTGATCGATTCAATCAAGTTTATCATTCTATGCCTTTGAATATTAGACCTCCCCCTGATTTAGCTCTATTGCATTATCCAAGAGCTTTTAATCCAAAAATAGAATTTCGTTTGAGAGAAAGGAGTCCATCCACCATGAAACAAATGTAGGACATAGCTGTGGATGTGGAGGCAAATCTGAAGATGAGAGATGATAGGCGCAAAGCAAAGCAAGAAGAAAAACTTCATGGTTTGTTACAAAAGTCAGAGGAAATGATCACAATGAAAGTTGAATGCTTAGAGCGCAAAAACACATCTGTTGTGCAAGAGGAAGGTAATGTTATTCATGAACAAACTTACCACAAAACAGATGACATATTCATACAGCCAGATGTGAAGAAACAGTCTCCTGATATACTATATGAATATAACAGCGTCTCTTCTTTCAACTGCTTGCCAAAATACGATGAGTATGATGATGATTATGAACCTAATGACCAAATCAGCCTTGCAGAGGAGTCAGAGCCTATTTTGGCAAAAAGAACAGTTCAGGCTCAGCAGCCTAAAATCAATGATCAATGTGCCTATCTGAGCTATGAAGTAAAAGAGGAAAGAGTAGAAAATTTTGATTTCAGCGAAGGAACTTTACCTTTCCGTGTTGATTCTTTTCAATTTATTAAGGAGAACTAGCATTCAGTTAATAAGCAAGTATCACCAGTTGATATTGATCATCTGGAGGAAGCCCAAATCATTGTTCAAAATATATTTCCTCTAGTTTTGCAACCCCAAAGAGCCATCGAATATCAGATTGAGGAAGAATCGAAAGCGGCTGTTCATGACCAAGTGATCCAAGTGGATCCCCTTCCTCTTTGTTTTCAGCCATCTGAGTTTTTCGAAGAAGAAGAGGAGCAGCGTGCGCAGATTAGTCAAGGGCCATATGAGCCTGTTTGTAATAAATTACAAATATCAGTTCATGTTTTATATGATTCATGTGCTGATAGGGTGTATGATGAAGTAAAGAGGTGCTCTTCTCCATTAGCAGGTTGTGTGCCTCAATATCAAAATGTTGATGATATCCAGTTTCTAAGGCATGATAGTGATCCCAAACATTTGTACAGTTCTTCAATTCAGCCCAGCAATTGTATATATATGTTGCGGGACCCTTTTGTACAATTTCTTATTTCAGCAAAGAAGGTCAGCAGTTTTCTGATCTTCTCAAAAGTTAACAAAATTATATCTGATGGCAAGATCTCCATTTTTACCACCAGCAAGCACAAACAACAAAGCTCACCGATGTTTATAATGCTTAAATGGCTGCACTGGCTATTTGATTTCACCTAACAGCAAAGTAAGTGCTGATTAGAGTAGGTAGGTAGGATTTTAGTTTTCTGTTTGGATAGCAAGCTTGTTGCAGTTGAAGCCCGAAGTGAAGGCCCTAAGCTCTTCAAGTATGTTTTTATGTTCATAAATAAAGCAGCCAGCAAAGGGAAGTTTTCAGAGTACAGCAACAACTAAAGATTAAGGCATTCTGACCTGTTGTTCTTAACTTTTCGCAAGGAAAAGCCATCCCCAAGTGGAGCCACTATTAGCCTCCTTCTCATAGCAGGTATTCATCTTTCATTATCGACATTTCTACATACCAAATATGTCATACTTTGCATGCTGCAATGTTCCATATTTGCTACTGAGGCCAAAGAAGTGTCCATAAGAGTGTGCTAGTCTAAGTGCCTCTACTGTATTCCAATTTTGATGAGTTATTCCATTTTTGAAGAATTTTCAGTTAAAGGGAGGTCCAAACAGCTTAATCTTGGTCTCCCTAGGTTTTAGTTTCCTGTTGTAGAATATAGAGAATCATTATCTATCCAAACAGCGTAATCTTGGCAGATTCTTAGATAGGTAGAGAAGCAAGGGTGCTCAACAGCCTAATCTGAGCCCCTAGATGAAATAAGTATAGATGTAGATAGGAGGACAATAAAAAAGAAAAAGTTGAAAAGCTGGGTTTACTAGTTCAAGTGCACCCAAACCAAAAGAAGAAAAAATGCTAGGTAAAGTAGGCTGGGTAAGTAGTTTTGTGGTTGCAGAAATCAAGCTATGTGGTCCATTTCATGTTTTCAAGTGTTACATTTATCCAGATCACAGTTTTGAGGCACTTTTTCATTTTGATCAGATCAAGCAAGACATCTCTAACTCCCCCTTCTTCTTATTTCCCAAATCACTCACTAACATCCCCTTGAGGACCTTGGGATATGCCCAACCAGTCCTGTTATCACTCCATTTTTGTGAAAACCCAAGTCAAGCTTTGACTTTCTTCAGTCAAGAGAAGTCACATTTTTTGTGCAAAAGTCATTTCTCCGTAGTTCATTCGCCCCCTATAAACTAATTTTTAGTTCACAAAGCTTAACGTTTCCCCTACACTTCACCTCACAGATTCATATTAACTCCTAACTTTATTATTTAGCTCCCTAAATCATTTCCCTATCTCCTACTATGCGAAAAATATATAGAATCCCAGAAATATTAAGTAACCCTTCCTTGGCAGCAGTCCATCTGGGGCTCCTACTAACCCATCCGCCTCCTAACTAGAGTTAGTCTGACATCTGGTCACACTAACAACCATTCCCCCTCAACCTTAACCTTATGAGACCCATGTTCCGCCTTTATCCTAAAGTCCCCCTTCTTTATATTTTGACTCGCTCGCTCATAATCCCGTAAACCCACTTTCCTAAAGTTTTCCCCCCTGCCGAAATTAAATAACTAATAAAGGCGCCACGGGCCCTGTCCCTTATCCTTCCGCCGCCTTCTCTGTTCCGCCATCCACCTGATTGCCCACACCCTAGATCTACAATGGGCGGGTCTTTTCCCCTTTGAACCTTTCAATGGTTAGCGACCGGGAGATGGGCGGTTTTCCCGTCGTACTCCTGCCACGCATCACCCTCTCGACTATGGCGGAGCCCCCTCCTCCCAAACTACTTGTGCACAAAAGCAGTGCGCCATGAAACCGGATACCGCTTCCCCCTACATGACGTAAGCACCACGTCACCCCGCAACGTCAACCCACTGACGTCACCCCACTGTACTGGGTCCCACTGCTGACGTCATGCTGATGTCACCGCCGAAAACAAAAAAGCGCGAAAGGTGAAATCGCTGCTTAGGAACCCTGGAATAAAAATCAGGGGCAGTTTTTGATGCGCGATTAGCACTAAGCGCTAATCGTGCATCACTAAGAAAAAATGGCCAAAATGGAAAGCCTCAGTCCAGCGCATGGTTTGCAGTAGTTATTTTTGCCTGAAAGAAACAGAAAGGACCGAATTGACCAGTTAAAGAGTATCAGAATAGAGTTAAAGGCCATTAAAGCCGAGTCATATTAGATTTAATAAGAATCACAACCACCTAAGAGCAGTAGAACTGACTAAGAGGTGCAGATAAGGGATTGAAGGCACAGTGATTGCAGATTGGACAGCAGAGCTACCAAAGGATGCCACATAGCCTCATTTTTTGAAGCAGCTGCCCCCAGCACAACATTAGATAGATATTTGTTACATTACTTGCAAGAGAAGTTAGGTTAATTGCAGTTATTTCCTCAGATCTTCTATCAGATCTATTTTTGTAGATATTTTGCCTATAAATACAGCCTTGAACAATGTAATAAGGGTTGGTGGTTGGTTGGTTGATTTTCCTCTGGAGAGACTTGCGCTGTATATTTTGGGAGTTCTATAATCAGAGATTCTTGGAATGCATTGTTATGAACTATTGATTGTGGTTTTGATGGCATAAAGAGCTTGTTTCAAAATTCTAACGCTTCTACATGGGTCAATAAGTTTTTGTTTTCGCCTCTGTTTTCAGTTTATATGTGTCTGTATCATCTATGTGTCATGATCCAAGTTGCAGAAAGAAAGAATAACTTAGAACTTGCTTAGCAACACTCTATGCTCAGTTTCTGTGATTTCTTAATATTTTCTTCTGAACTAGTGATGAATATGCATACTTAATTCATCATGTTTAAGCTATTTCTCTCATTTTTTAATGTTGTCTAGGAATTCTTCATTGCTCCTAGATATTATTCATTCACCTTCCCTCTTTGGCTGGATGAGAGATCCTTAATTACCTCTCATCCCCTAACCTCCATTTCATCCTTGCTCCAGCATTAAAGATTGTTCCATGTGTAGTTATCATGCTCTGTATTCCTCTCTTTTGCCAAATAAAATGCACCAGCAGCTCTAAGCCCTGACTCCATGCCCAATGGTTTGAACTTCTTACACTTTGCATGCCAACTCTGCTTGAATAGATCAACCATCCCACCAAACTCAAACAAAACCCGTGTGCATCATATCTAGCCTAAAATCATCCCTTAAATAAAGCTAAATCCCAAAGAGAGAGCCTTCTCTGACTGCTGGTAGGCTAGGACCTGCTGTCCAAAGCTTGGTTTGTGGTTACTATTGTGTGTGGAGCATGATTGTTCAGAGGTCTTTGCTTCAACCGGATGTATACCCCAGGAAGTTTTGTACACCCCTCCACGCGGGGGGGCGCGGGGGGGACTTGTAAAATTATAGTAATTTCTAGTCAATCTGAGCCGTTCATTAGGTGGATGATCTGACGGTAGAACTTATGTTTAGTTTAGGGTTTTTTGCCCTAGAAGGAAACCCCTCTCTTTGTATGAGGGTATTGTATTTGAGGCAGCGATATAGATGTGTATTCGGTGTGTGAGCGGGAAACAGAGAGGTGAGACTGTGAGAGAAAACAGAGGATATTACAGCGGCTTTGCTGTAGGTTGTGTCTCTTCATTTTGCTGGATAATAGAAAGGAAGGACTGGCTGTTCCAGGTGGACGTAGCCCAAACTGGGTGAACCACGTATATCTGTGTATCTCTTGTTTTGTGCGTTTTCTGTGTTTATATTTCTGCAATATTTTATGTGTTCCATTGCTCCGTAATATATAATTTTCTAACAGTTACCTCGTCCGTATTCCCTTAGGAGTCAAAGGGAACAACTTGAGTGATAACAGATCTAGACTCACAACCAAGTCTTTGATGAGCCTGATAAATCTTACTCTGCTGGAATCAAACGAATAGAGATCATGGTATTTCCGAGTGATGTCTAGACTGAGCTTATCCATAATAGCCTTGGGCATGAGATTGTGAGAAGCTCCGGAATTGAACATGGCATTATGTAACACAAAATCATGCAATCCTAAACTCATATAAAAAGGTGGCACATCACTATCAAGAGAATCACCATTCGATGCTGGCCCAAAAATCATTTCGGGTTGATCATCTTCGACATTCACCATGTCAGACATTGGGTCCACATTCAAAATTTTAGATACTTGCCCTCTATAATTGTTGTTCCTCATTATTTCAATCAAGGGAATGGATACCTTCAATTTAGAAATTTCATTCTCTAAATTAAAAGCAGGAATCTTTTCTACCTCTTTGACTAGGATTTCTTTCCTTTCCTTTTCTTTCGATGCAATTGGCTGGCTTGATTTTTCTTTCCTTTCCTTTCCTTTGTGCAACTGATGAATCATTCTTTGATGCCTCAAGGTCCTTCCTCTTCTGAATTGGTTTAATCGGCACATCTCTGTTTCTAAGTGAATATCGTTGTTGCTAGGCGGACAGAGCATTCATATAGCCTCTTTGGTACTCATCTAATTCTTCCTCCAAAATGGTGTCATTTGCTAGAATGAAATTTGCATCTTTGTGTACAGCTGAACTTTCTGCATACTCCTCATCCTCAGTAATATAAATAGGCAAATCATCAGGAGTAAAGAAGTGGTTTTCCTCACCTATTATATTACCGTCCTCATCTGACTTTGGTCCATGCACAAAATTTTGCTGCAAAGGTGGCTGTACTAGTTGTTGTGTTGTCTACTCTTGCACTCGCTGATCTCTCTTCCTTATTCTATATTGTGGCTGTTGCTGGCCACGAAAGTTAGGATTTCCAACTTGTGGCTCAGGTTTGTCAAGTTTCACCCTTTCAAGCATCTGCTCTACCTTCCGGAGTAATTGATCTACCAAGGAAGATTCTTCTTTTACGGTGACCCTCTTTTCTGCCTTTGCTCTAGCCCTCTTGGTCAGCAGATTTGCTTCAATGCTGACCGTGATCTTCTACATGTCTTCCATTGTGGCCAGTTCTCTCTCTCTTAATTGATAAGCCATGTCAGCATCAAAACCATCTGTGAACTTCACCATGGCTAGCCCCATAGGTGGCCTTAGATGATCAGGAATTTCATTATAAATAGAATTGAATCTAATGTAGTAGTCTTGGACCGACTCGCCAGCATTTCGTTTGATTTTCTCATATTCAGCTAGAATTTGAAGAGGATTCTTTTTCACTTCCGAGCGGCCTAGAAATTGTCTTTGAAGGTTGGCCAAGGTAGCGATACATGCAGCCACCAAACCTCTGAACCATTTCCTCACTTCACCTGCAAATGTCTGTACAAAGAGTCTCATTGCCACATTCTCCGCATCGATCTCATGAAGTTCAGATAAATCTGCCATTCTGTCCACTTGTTGTTGAGCAGTAATGCTGTTAGGAGCGCCATCAAAAAATGTGATTTTGCTTTGATAATCTGCAGGCATATCATCTAAAACTTGAGGCAGAACAAGAGGTGAAAAACGAGCAGCCATCACTCTTGGTGGGTTTGGCCTTGGAGGTGTTGGAGGAGTGTGCACAGTTTATAGGGGGCTAGCAATTAGAGTTTGAAGCTGTGCTACAATGTAATTATCAATTGACCGGTGTTAGAGTCGGTCTGGTCAGTCCTCCGTCAGAGATCAAAATGCTTTATGCATTTCATTTTTAGGAGTCCCACTCCATTCACTTAGCTGCATTCTACTAGGGGCATGCCATAATTTGATGGAAAAGGTCATGCTAGTCATTTCCCCTCATTTCTGGCTCCTGCTGGCTTAGGTATTTTGTCAATGATCACTAAAGTCCATGACAGTCAAGGTCTGGTCCTTTAATGGACAAAAGTCATTTTCAATCATTAGGTCTAGGGATTAAATCAATTTGGTCTTCAACCATGTCCAATAAATCCATGCAGACCAGAGTGAGGCCCTTACAAAGTTATGATTCAGAGAGTTTCATTGTCATGTGGACAAAACTTCAACTATTCTTCAAAACTCTGTTTTGAAGAAAAGTCAAACAGTGTCATTTGTGATAAAATTTGCAAAAAATGCCTCAGTTGATTTCTTCAGGTGTATTCATGGTTTCGTGGCCAAATTCCCTGTCATGCAATCCCTACAAAGAGTGCCAAAAATTTCATCATTTGAGCTAAAATTTCAAAGGGAAAAGTGAAATTTAGTGTTGCATTAAATCAGTGAAAAGTGTCAAAACATAACATTAGCAAAATGGGTTTTTGAAGAAGCAAAAATTTAACCCATGACTTAAAAATCTTTAAATAGAGGTTTCCACAAGCAAACAAGGTCATTATGCTAATCAAGGTTATTGAGAAACATAGCAAAGTGTTTGAGAGTGCATAGTGAGTGTTTGGAGTGAAGTTGGAGGCAGTTTCCAGGGCGCGGCGCATACACAGAGGGGCACGGCGCACACACAGGGCGCGGCACACACAGAGCCACCCCACAGTGCAAATTTTCAACGGGCACGGCACATTGGGTTTAGCGTGCGGCCCACACCCACAAAGGCCCGAAATCGTGCCAAATTGCCTCAAGTTGCTTGTGAAACCCCTCAAATCAATAGGTAGGCTCTATATCATGGCTTGCTCATCAAATTTTATGAATGATATGGTGGTTCATGGCTATGTTTAATTGCAACAAAACTCATAAAACCAACCACAAAGAAAACACCAAAATCCATTATTGCTAGGGTTGCATAATTGTGGTGTTGGTGCCAAGGCTCTGTTTTCATACCATTTTTCCCTTTCCTACCATTTTTCCCTCTCCCCCCTTTCTCATTTTTCCTATTATCCATACCCTAAAACACTACCAAACCCTATTCCCTATCCCCTCCTCTTATTTGTCAACGTAACACCCCAAAACCCTACCTTATCAAATACCCAAACCCCCCTACATATCCCTAAACAAACTTCTCCCCATAACCCCTATTCCCATCATATTACTCCCCTCCTAATACTCCCTTTTCTCATTGTTCCATTTGGTGGCAGATATCACAACAACACCTAGTTTCACACCAGCATCAAAGGGCAGCCCAAGTACAGTACACACACAACAGTCATGGCATCTGAGCATTCATCAGAGTATGAGATGGAGACACGAAGTGAATCATCCTCGGAAGAATAGGCACCTAGGAGACATCACAAGAGGGGTAAACATGTTAGGGATTAGCCAACTACCCTCACTGAATTGCAGGCATGCCCTCTTGCCATGTCATGTTTCCAGCATCTATCATGTTTTGAATTTTGTCAAAGGGTGGCTAAAGTTAGAGTTCATCATGATTTGGCCCGTCTTTTTGTGCTTCACCTACATGGAGGTCAGTCTATCCTGGCCAGGGTCACCTTCACATTAACACTCGAAACTATCTCAGTGGCAACCGGCATACTAAATGTTGGAGAACAATGGCACAAGAAAAAGAAGGTGGATAGGCAAAACTATGAGCCTTACATTAAGGCCAGATTCCTGAGGCAGCTCACAAGAGTCTTTCCATTCAGATATTTGAAAGATGAGTATGCTCCACTCATGAAATTGATCATGTAGTACTTCAGCTGTGAGGGGAGGTTCTCTCATCTATATGCCTATCACATCAGGTTTCTCATGCACTTTACCAGGGTGCGGATGATGAACCTCCCATTTTTCATATGCAAGAACATAGAGAGGATGAACACCTTCATGTAGCATAAAACCCCTCAGCAGCAACTTAACAACGTTTATCACTTTGCTCTTATCCGAATTTTGGTGGATCATCAGTTGGGATTGCAGGGCATTGCTTGGGAGGACTTCATCTTCCGTGACCTCTTCAGCACTTCACAGGTACTATTAGAGGCAAAGCATGAGATAGGTGGTCCTTCTCATCAGTATGAGTGCCATGAGACCACTACTATGCCAGTATTCGTTACATATCAGAGAGACAGTAGGCACTTGTTTGCAGCAGCAAAGCGAGTGTTATCTCCACCCAGGGTGGAAGGGGCCTCACTTCCAACATCGACAACACAGGTACAGGACAAGGGCAAGAGGCCCATACATGATGAGGGGCCATCAAGTGAACAGGAGGCTGACTTCATCCTCATTCAGGATGATGATGCAGATGTGGAGAGTGCCAAACTTAGGATGACCATCCAGGAGCAGAACACGGAGATCCAAGACTTGTCACTCAATTTGGAGAGGGCCAAATGGGTCATTAGGTATTTGGAGTAGAGGAACAAACAGCTTGAGGACCAGCATGAGATCATGGAGCTGCAAAGCATCCATGAGAATCGACAAGCTGCCAACAAAGGAGGATCGAGCTCACTACCTTGGAGCAAGAGATTAACAATGACTATGAGTCTTGGCTCGAGCGTATCAAAATCCACCTTGAGAGACTGCTGGAGAAGGCTGACAAAGAAAAAACCATATTGAGGAGGATGGTTTATCATTACAGGGCACGGAATGAGTTCGAAGGCTCAGATAAGGAGCTTGAAGGCAAAATTGAGCAAAGCAACAAAGAGGCAAAAGAGGCAAAAAGAGAAAGATCGGCTTCAAATCTTGGCTGAAGCCTCTATGGCCCAGCATAGTGCCTCTTAGAGAACCTCCAGCCCAAATTTCAAGAAATTTGGGGCAATTTTGGTCACATGGCAAATTTTTTGTCACAACACAAGTTTTTTCTCCCTGTGCGTCGTGCCACTGGCGCGACGCTTAGGATTGGGAGCTCCAAATTGGAAATGGCTTGCATTTTTTTATTCAACATGTAGAATCACAACTACTGGTGCTTGGACAAGAAATTTGGGCATGATTTGAGTCTCCAGGAGGTCAAAAACACCCAAAAAATGACCTCTCTACCCCTATTTTGACACATAGGGAGCAGTCTTGGGAGAATGAAGATTTGGAGGGGCAAATGAGCACCAAATTCAGAAATGCCACTTGGGTTGGAAAGTAGCCAGGCCAGGCTTTCCAACAAGCACACTTGGGCATATTTTGGACTCCTGAAGGTGCCTCAAAACAGCCTCCAAAGTGACGCAGTGCATATAGAATTGGGTGCGACACAGGGAAAAGGCCAAATTCACCTCTGTTTCGCGAAATTTCAATTCGCAACCTTCTCCAAGTGGGCCTGCTCATCTACATTTCATTTTTTTCGGCAACTAAGGAAAATTTTAAAGAGTTTGGCTTCTATCCAAGTGGCAAAGGAAGGCAAACAGTCACCCAATCCATTTGTCATCTTTGTAACGCTGCACCTGTAGCTAATGGTTGGCTTTCCATCTCCATTTTGTAATGATTTGAGAAACTCCCCAACTCTTGGGCGTTCTATCTCCTCATGGCATGTTCTATTTATTGTATGCAAACCATTTTCAAAGGGTTGGTTGGCTTGTAATTTCTAGGAGACTATGGGAAAGAAACTCTGTTTCTTCATTGTATATTTTGACAAAGGATTAATGAAAGGCAGCGGCTCTGTTTCATGAGATTCATGTGGTTGTGAGTGTAGCAAATGTGTCTCTTATGTTTCATATGTATTTTGTTATGTTTCACAGTTCATTTCATATTCATTTCCAGTGAAACTTTCTAAGTTGGATAAGGTAGAATTCATTTTTATTGCTCTGCCTGTGGGAAAATTTCATGTTCAGTGTTCTTCTTCTGTTGAAAAGGATTCATGTACTTATGCCCTTTTCACCATCCTAAACAATCTCTCCATTCAGCGTTATTTCAAACTAAATTGCTAGACTTTCCGCCCGTCTTGCCACACGAAGTAATCTGTGCCTTTGTATTAAATTCTCTGCTCATTGCTATCTGTTGGTCCCATACCATCCCAGAAACTCAGTCATTCATAAAAAATTGTTTCTTGTACCCATAATTACTTACTAGCCTAAGATCAATATTTCACTGTAAGTCATCTCAGACCATTTCGTTTATCTATTCACTGAGTGTGACCCAGAGAGAGCCCTCTCCTGTTCTGGTAGGGCTAGCTACCAGACTGAGTGTGGTTTGTGGTTACCCTGAATCTTGCCTTCCTTCAACCTAAGGCAGATTTAGGTGCTAACATAGTGGCAACTCCACTGGGGAACGAAATCAATCCCCTTACTTCTTGATAATTCTAAGCTTTCGGATGATAAGTTTAGGATTTGATAGGCTGAGTGAGTTGGTTGTGTCCTTTGATTTTTCTCAATAGCACGCTGGCTTCTAGAAGATATACCAGGGCTAATCCAGATCCAGATCCTCCACACATCTATGAAAATCCCAATTTGATTTTAAGAATTCATCGTCAAGAGAGCTCTATATCTTCCGTGTTCAAATCCCATTCATGCCCCGACATTTTTGAGTATCTTGAAGATCTAGATTTTGATGAGCAGTTTGAACTATCATTATTTGAAACCAAATCCGAAAGGGCGGTTGACTCTACTGTCCACAATCCACAGTTTCTTGTAGACTTGGAGACGGAAAGGGCTAACCGGTCAATTGATAACTACATTATAGCTCAGATTCAAACTCCAATTGCTAGTCCCTTACAAACTGTGCACACTCCTCCAACACCTCCGAGGCCAAATCAACCAAGAGTGATGGCTGCCCGTTTTGCACCTCTTGTTCTGCCTCAAGTTTTAGATGATATGCCTGCAGATTATCAAAGAAAAATTCCATTTTTTGATGGCACTCCTAATAGAAT
Organism: Pinus taeda; assembly: GCA_000404065.3. NCBI lineage: Eukaryota > Viridiplantae > Streptophyta > Pinopsida > Pinales > Pinaceae > Pinus > Pinus taeda. Next base: position 26,230 of record APFE030891945.1, read on the forward strand.
TACTGCTCAACAACATGTGGACAGAATGGCAGATTTCTATGAACTTCATGAGATCGATGCAGAGAATGTGGTAATGAGACTCTTTGTACAGACATTTGCAGGTGAAGTGAGGAAATGGTTCAGAGGTTTGCCGGCTATACGCATTGCTACCTTGGCTGACCTACAAAGACAATTTTTAAACCGCTGGGAAGTGAAAAAGAACCCTCTTCAAATTCTGGCTGAATATGAGCAAATCAAAAGAAACGCTGGTGAGTCGGTCCAAGACTATTGCATTAGATTCAATTCGGTTTATAACGAAATTCCAGATCATCTAAGGCCACCTGTGGGACTAGCCATGGTGGAGTTCCCGGATGGTTTTGACGCTGACATGGCTTATCAATTAAGAGAAAGAGAACCGGCCACAATGGAAGACATGCAGAAGATAGCGGTCAACGTTGAAGCAAATCTACTGACCAAGAGAGCTAGAGCAAAGGCAGAGAAGAACGTCACCGTAAAAGAAGAGTCTTCCTCAGTAGATCAATTACTCCAGAGGGTAGAGCAGATGCTTGAAAGGGTGAAACTTGACAAACCAGAGCCACAAGTTAGAAATCCTAACTTTCGTGGTCAGCAACAACCACAATATAGAATAAGATAGAGAGATCAGCGAGCCCAAGAGAAGACAGCACAACAACCAGTACAGACACCTTTGCAGCAAAATTTTGTGCATGGACCGGAGTCAGATGAGGACAGGAATATAATAGGTGAAGAAAACCACCTCCTTACTCCTGATGATTTGCCTATTTATCTCACTGAGGATGAGGAGTATGCAGAGAGTTCGGCTGTACACAAAGATGTAGATTTTATTCTAGCAAATGACACCGTCTTGGAGGAAGAATCAGATGAGTACCAAAGAGGCTATATGAATGCTCTGTCCACCCAGTAGCAGAGATATTCACTTAGAAACAGAGATGTGCCGGTCAAACCAATTCAGAAAAGGAAGGATGTTGAGGCATCAAAGAATGATTCATCAGTTGCACAAAGGAAAGGAAAGGAGGCGGTTGATCCGGATAGCAGCAAATCACCATCAGTAGAACAATTGCATCAGCAAATTGCATCGAAAGAAAAGGAAAGGAAAGAAATCTCAGTCAAAAAGGTAGAAAATATTCCCGCTTTTAATTTAGAGAATGAGATTTCTAAATTAAAGGTATCCATTCTCTTGACTGAAATAATGAGGAACAACAGTTATAGAGGACAAGTATCTAAAATGTTGAATTTGGACCCAATGTCCAACATGGTGAATGTCGAAGATGATCAACCTGAAATGATTTTTGGGCCAGCATCAAATGGTAAGTCTCCTGATAGTGATGTGCCACCTTTTTATATCAGTTTAAGATTGCATGATTTTGTGTTACATAACGCCATGTTCGATTCTGAAGCTTCTCACAATCTCATGCCCAAGGCTATCATGGATAAGCTAGGTCTGGACATCACCCAGCAATACCATGATCTCTATTCGTTTGATTCCAGCAGAGTAAGATGTATAGGACTCACCAAAGACTTGGTTGTGAGTCTAGATCAGCTCCCAATGTAGAATGTTTTGATGGACATTGTTGTAGTAGATATTCCTCCCAGGTTTGGCATGCTTCTTTCTAGGTCTTGGGTAGCGAAATTGAAAGGGACACTACAACTATATTTCTCCTATGCAACGATTCCGGTGTTTGGCCAAATGAGGAAACTGTATCGGGAACAAAAAATGAAATACATGATCACAAGCAAGGAGAAACCAATAAATCATCCAATTAATTATGTACATACAGATTTAGAGTCTTTTGTTTTGTATTCTGATAGTTTCAATGATATCGATAGTCAGTTAGTAGAAGCAGATGATATTCCGGAAATAACAGAAAATTTCAGAGGAGTTTTAAAGAAAGAAGAACAAGAACAGCAGAACATCGTTGAGCGATCAGCTAAAAGTAATGGACAGCAAGCAGACCAAGCACAACAAACAGATTTCCAGCACTTGCAAGAGGAGGAAGAAGGTTTGTGGACCATGGATTTCGATGGAGCAGTGGGAAATGATGGCGCTTGAATTGGAATTTGGGTACGCAGTCCTTTTTCCACCCCGAACAAAGTCCCTAGTAACGTGTGGGTATGCTCTTACAAGTTAGCTTTTGATTGTTCAAACAATGAAGCTGAGTATGAAGCTCTGATTGCTGGCCTAAAGATTCTAAGAAAGCTGAACGCTAAGAGGATTTCAGTGTATGGCGACTCTGAATTGGTGATTAAGCAGGTCAGAGGTGAATATCAAGCAAAGCATCCTCGAATGCGGGCTTACCGTAATGCAGTTCTAGACATCCTAAAATTATTTTCAGAATATACCTTTACATGTGTGCCTCGTATACAAAATAGTATTGTTGATGCTCTTGCTAAGGTAGCAAGTAGTTTGAAGATCCCAATGAACTCTAGTAATAAATTCGAAATCCATGTCAAGCATCGTCCGACTGTCCCGGACAATCAGAGATATTGGCAAGTTTTCCAAGATGATGAGGAGATTGATGAGTTTCTGCAAAACAAAGGCAAGTTCAAAGAGACCTCAATTGATGTAGAAAATGACAATGGTAAAGGTAATGGTACAGATGAGGTGCAGATCAATGAAATGGACATGTTGCAGCTAAAGAATAATGTGATTCCTAAAGGCTTGATACCTTTAGAAGAACTCTTTGAGCAAGATGATGTAGCCCGCAAGCCAACATTGCAGCCAACAAAGAAGGGTATAGAAGAGGTCAATATCGAAACAGCTGCTAATCCTAAATTGGTAAAACTATCTAAAGCATTGCCACAAAAGATCAAGGACAAATATATCAGTTTGTTGTCTTCATTTGCAGATGTGTTTGCTTGGGACTATTTTGACTTAAAGACATATGATACCAATATAATTCAGCACACTATACCCATCAAGCCCAATCAAAAACCATTCAGACAAAAGTTGAGAAGGCTAAATCCAAATTTGTTTCCATCCATTGAAAAGGAGATAAACAGGTTGTACAAATCAGGAATCATTGTTCCCATCAGATTTTTGGATTGGATCTCTAATTTGGTGCCCGTACGAAAGAAGACAGGTGAGATTTGCTTATGCATTGATTTTAGAAATCTCAATAAAGTTTCATTGAAAGACAACTCTCCACTGCCAAAAATGGACCATATACTTCAGCGAGTAGTGGGAGCATCTCATATGTCACTACTTGACGGTTATTCCGGATATAACCATGTTTCTGTCCATGAAGATGACTGAGACAAGACAGTGTTCACCACTCTATGTGGAAACTTTCATTACGCTAAAATGCCTTTCTGTTTGAAGAACGCAGGTGCCACATTTCAGCGTGCAATGGACTTGGCTTTTGCAAATGAGAAGGATGCCTTTTTGGTGTTGTACCTGGATGATTTGATGGTGTTTTCCAAATCTGATGAAGAGCACATGTACCATCTAAAAACTATCTTCCAAAAGTGTAGAAAATATGGCTTGTCACTGAATCCGAAGAAGAGCTTGTTCGCCATGGAGAAAGGCAAACTACTTGGGCACATTATCTCAAAAGATGACATTCGTATTGACCCAGCACGTGTGCAAGCAATTCAGCAAATTGATCTACCCCGAAATAAGAGAGATACAATCTTTCAATGGTAAAATGAATTTTCTACGCCTCTTTGTACCTAATCTTGCTGAACACCTAAGAGAGATGACAAACATGCTTAAGAAGGACAGCCAAGTGAAATGGACGGAGGAGGCTGTAAAATCTTTCAATTTGGTCAAATTGGCTCTTTCCTTAGCTCCAGTTCTAGTCAGCCCGGACTACACTCAGGATTTTATATTGTTCTCATTTGCTTCGAAGCACACTATGGCAGCTGGGTTATTATAGAAAAGAGATGATCATGAAAGACCCATTGCATTCTTCAGCAGAGCTATAAGAGATGCAGCCTTAAAATACAACATCATTGAGAAGCAATCCCTTGCACTTGTGAAGGCATTGAAAGATTTTCGGGTATATATTCTACATTCTCATATTTTGGCCTATGTTCCTAACGCTATTTTCAAAGATGTTTTAGTACAGACCGATCCAAAAGGAAGACGAGGCAAGTGGATTGCAGCCTTGCTGGAATATGATGTGGAAATAAAGTCCACAAAGCTTGTTAAAGGATAAGGATTGGCAAAGTTAATGGCCGAGTCAAACTTGCACGCCTTGGACATAAATCTGATCGCTGCTATGTCTTATGAGAATGCGGAAGGATCGTCAATTCAGGTATCTGAAATGTTTTCTCTTTCTCCATGGTATTCAGATATCATATATGTGCTTAAAAATTTGTCACCACCACCCGGCATGACTAGAAACAAAGCGAGAACACTCAAGTTGAAGGGTGCCAAGTTTTGCATTCTAAATTCTGCACTATATTGGAAAGATCCCGGTGGCGTTTTGTTAAATTGTTTGGTGGAAAAGGAAGCAAAGAAGGTCATGGAGGACTGCCACCAAGGAGACTATGGTGGTCACCCTTTTTGGAAATCAACAGCAAATAAAATTCTAAGAGCAGGGTACTATTGGCCGCCATTGTTTGCTGATGTATATAAGATGGTCAAGCGATGTCATAAGTGTCAGATTTTTGAAGGAAAGCAGAAGTTACAGCCTTTACCACTTAAGCCTATAGAGGTGAGTGCCCCTTTCCAGCAATGGGGATTGGATTTCATTGGTGAAATTCATCCCGCTTCTTCTGGTTAGCATAGATGGATTCTCACAGCGACAGATTATTTCACGAAATGGATCGAGTCAATTCCCACCAGAAAAGCTACTGATGCGATAATCATTTCATTCCTTGAAAATAACATCTTGTCTCGCTTTGGTTGCCCGAATAAATTAATCACTAATACGTAGCAGCTTTCAAATCAAAAAGGATGGTAGAGTTTTGTCATAAATATCACATCATTTTGGGTCACTCAACTGTCTATCATCCGCAAGGCAATGGATTGGTGGAGTCTTCAAACAAATCATTGGTCAACATCATCAAGAAGCTGCTGGAAATAAATAAGAAGAGCTGGCATAAGAGGTTGGTCAATGCACTTTGGGAAAATCGGGTCAGTCAGAAGAAATCCATTGGTACGTCACCGTTTGAGCTTGTTTATGGAGTCGATATAGTATTTCCTACCTCTCTCGCTGCCCCGGTAGTCAAACTTCTTCAGGAGGCCGGCAGTGAAGAAGATCCCATGCAGAGAAGGTTGAATCAAATGGTCCACTTGCAGCAGACCAGAGAAGAAGTTTTCAAGAACACATCCAAATTGATGGAGAAGATTAAGAAAATTTATGACAAAAAAGTGAAGGCGGACAAATTTCAGTTGGATGATGTGGTACTGTAGTGGGATGCAAGGAATGAGGAAAAAGGTAAACACGGTAAGTTCGAGAACCTTTGGAAAGGTCCTTTCAAGATTGCAGCATATTGGGGTCAGAATGCCTTTCTTCTGAAGGAAATGAACGGGGAAGATTGTCTAGGAGGGCCGATCAATGGTCGACTACTCAAGCAGTACCATTTCTGAGTTATTAACGCTGCTTCCACTGTCACTGTAAATACCATTTTATTTCAGTTTAGTTAGAGTTCGTCAAGTTAGTCTTTAAGTCATTTCAATGTCAAATTTAAGTTAGCTTTTTGGTCATTTCAGTTTCATAAATGAGTCAGAGTCCGGTGTGGTTTGTCGAAATAATGAATCCATAGCCCAATGGAAGAAGGCACTTTATAGCTCTTCCAGAGATCTGTTGTTCTTGGCACCTCCAAGGAGCTACCATCCCCCATTGGAGCCAATGTTAGAGTCGGTCTGGTCAGTCCTCCGTCAGAGATCAAAACTCTTTTTGCATTTCATTTTTAGGAGTCCCACTCCATTCACTCAGCTGCATTCCGCTAGGGGCATGCCATAATCTGACGGAAAAGGTCATGCTAGTCATTTCCCCTCATGTCTAGCTCCTACTGGCTTAGGTCTTTTGTCAATGATCACTAAAGTCCATGACAGTCAAGTTCTGGTCCTTTAATGGACAAAGTCATTTTCGATAATTAGGTCTAGGGATTAATCAATTTGGTCTTCAACCATGTCCAAATAAAGCCATGCAGGCCAGAGTGAGGCCCTTGCAAAGTTATGATTCAGAGAGTTTCATCGTCATGTGGATAAACTTCGACTTCTCTTCAAAACTCTGTTTTGAAGAAAAGTCAAAACAATGTCATTTGTGACAAAATTTTCAAAAATGTCGTCAGTTGATTTCTTCAGGTGCAGTCATGGTTTCTGTGGCCAAATGCCCTGTCATGCAATCCCTGCAAAGAGAGCCGAAAATTTCATCATTTGAGCTAAAATTTCAAAGGGAAAAGTGAAATTCAGTGTTGCTTTAAGTCAGTGAAAAAAGCCAAAAAGAAACATTAGCAAAGTGGGTTTTTGGAGAAGCAAAAATTTAACCCATGACTTCAAAGTCTTTAAATAGAGTTTTCCACAAGCAAACAAGGTCATTGTGCAAATCAAGGTCATAAAGAAACGTTGCAAAGTGATTAGGAGAGCAAAGTGCGTGTTTAAGAGTGAGTGGGAGTCATTTTCCATAGCGCGGCACACACACAGAGGGGCGCAGCGCACACACAGTGGGGCGCGGCGCACACACAGAGCGCAGCATACATAGAGCCACGCCACAGTGCAAATTTTACAAGGGCACGGCGCACTGGATTTGGTGCACGACGCACAAGGTTTGGCGCGCGGCGCACACCCACAAAGGCCCGAAATCATGCCAAATTGCCTCAAGTTGCCTGTGAAACCCCTCAAATCAACAGGTAGGCTCTATATCATGGCTTGCTCATCAAATTTTGTGAATGATATGGTGGTTCATGGCTATGTTTAATTGCAACAAGACTCATAAAACCAACCACTAAAAAAAAAAAAAAAACACCAAAAGCCATTATTGCTAGGGTTGCATAATTATGGTGTTGATGCAAAGGTTCCATTTTCACCCCTCATTTTTCCATTGCTTTCCATTTTTCCCTATCCCCCCTTTCTTATTTTTCCTATTATCCCTACCCTAAAACACTACCAAACCCTATTCCCTATCCACTCCTCTTATTTGTCAACATAACACCCCAAAACCCTACCTTACCAAGACCCCAAACCCTACCTTATCAAATCCCCTAACCCCCCTACATATCCCTAAACAAAAATTCTCCCCATAACCCCTATTCCCTTCATATTACTCCCCTCCTAATACTCCCTTTTTTTCATTGTTCCCCTTGGTGGCAGATATCACAACAACACCTAGTTTCATACCAGCATCAAAGGGCAGCCCAAGTATAGTACACACACAACAATCATGGCATCAGAGTATGAGATGGAGACACAAAGTGATTCATCCGCGGAAGAACAGGCTCCCAGGAGACATCACAAGAGTGGAAAACATGTTAGGGATGAGCCAACTACCCTCACTGAATTGCAGGCCTGCCCTCTTGCCATGTCATGCTTCCAGAATCTATCATGTTTTGAATTTTGTCAAAGGGTGGCTAATGTTAGAGTTCATCATGAGTCGGCCCGTCTTTTTGTGCTTCACCTACATGGAGGTCAGTCTATCTTGGCCAGGGTCACCTTCACATTGACACCCGAAACTATCTCATTGGCAACCGTCATACTGAATGTTGGAGAACAGTGGCACAAGAAAAAGAAGGTGGATAGGCAACACTATGAGCCTTAGATTAAGGCCAGATTCTTGAGGCAGCTCACAAGAGTCTTTCCATTCATATATTTGAAAGATGAATATGCTCCGCTCATGAAATTTATCATGAAGTACTTCAACTGCGAGGGGAGGTTCTCTCGTCTATATGCCTATCACATCAGGTTGCTCATGCATTTTACCAGGGTGCGGATGATGAACCTTCCATTTTTCATTTGCAGGAACATAGAGAGGATGAACACCTTCATGCAGCATAAGACACCTCAGCAGCAACTTAACAGTGTTTATCACTTTGCTCTTATCCGAATTTTGGTGGATCATCAGTTGGGATTGCAGGGCATTGCTTGGGAGGACTTCATCTCCCATGACCTCTTCAGAACTTCACAGGTATTATCATAGGTAGAGCATGAGATAGGTGGTCCTTCTCATCAGTATGAGCGCCATGAGACCACTACTATGCCAGTATTCATTACATATCAGAGACGCAGTAGGCACTTTTTTGCAGCAGCAAAGCGAGTGTTATCTCCACCCGGGGTGGAAGGGGCCTCGCTTCCGGCATCGACAACACAGGTACAAGACAAGGGCAAAAGGCCCATGCATGACGAGGGGCCATCAGGTGAACAGGAAGCCGACTTCATCCTCATTCATGATGATGATGCAGATGTGGAGAGTGCCAAACTTAGGATGACCGTCCAGGAGCAGAACACGAAGAACCAAGACTTGTCACTCAATTTGGAGAGGGCCAAATGGATCATCAGGTATTTGGAGTAGAGGAACAAATATCTTGAGGACCAACATGAGATCACGGAGCTGCAAAGCATCTGTGAGAATCGACAAGCTGCCCAACAAAGGAGGATCAAGCTCACTCCCTTGGAGCAAGAGATTAACAATGACCGTGAGTCTTGGCTCAAGCGCATCAACATCCACCTTGAGAGATTTCTGGAGAAGGCCGACAAGGATAAAACCATACTGAGGTGGATGGTTTATCATTACAGGGCACGGAACATGAGTTTGAAGGTTCGAATAAGGAGCCCTAAGGCAAAATTGAGCAAAGCAACGAAGAGGCAAAAGAGGAAAAAAGAGAAAGATCAGATTCAAATCCTGGCTGAAGCCTCTATGGCCCAGCATGGTACCTCTTAGAGAACCTCCAGCCCAAATTTCAAGAAATTTGGGGCAATTTTGGTCACATGGCAAAATTTTGGTCACGACATAGGTTTTTTCTCCTTGTCCGTCGTGCCACTAGCGCGGCGCTTAGGATTGGGAGTTCCAAATGACAAATGGCTTGCATTTTTGGATTCATCATGCAAAATCATGACTACTGGTGCTTGGAAAAGAAATTTGGGCATGATTTGAGTCTCCAAGAGGTCAAAAACACCCAAAAAATGACCTCTCTGCCCCTATTGTGACACACAGGAAGCAGTCTTGGGAGAATGAATATTTGGAGGGGTAAATGAGCACCAAATTCGGAAATTCCACTTGGGTTGGAAACTAGACAGGCCAAGCTTTCCAACAAGCACACTTGGGAACATTTTGGACTCCTGCAGGTACCTCAAAATAGCCTCCAAAGTGGCGCTGCGCATAGAGAATTGGGCGCGGCGTGTTATCACTCAGGTTGTTCCCCAAAACTTGTGAGAAAAGGGAATACGGCCAAGGTAACCACTAACCAATCTTTTATTTGAAAGTTTTTATGCTAGTTATGATGTGCGGAGGTTTTTTTTAAATGGGTTTGGATGGTGATTTCAAACAGAGGTAGGATGCAAGTCTGAAAGAGTTAATTCCATTTGGAAATGGAGTCTATGAAGATGGACTGCTAAGTGTGTTTCTGTGATGATGGGCAATACTACAGACCAAGATAATCAGTTTGGAACAATATTGAAAGCTAGTGATTGATGGGATGTAAGCCAGGGGGTAAAGGGCAGTCAAGAATCCTTTATCATGGTGGCAGAGGGAAGATGCTTGAATATTTTCAAGGAGCAGTGAAGAATTCCTTGACGATTTTTAGAATGAAGGAATTAGTAGAAACAGAAGCATTTAAGAATTTCTATTTATGCTAATTGTGAAGAAAACATCAATAACAGCAGGAATTGAACAGAGTGTATTTAAACAAGTTCTGGGCTATTCTTTTTCCGTGTTGTTAAGATTATGAAACATATATGAGATTTGCAAACATTGAAAACACAAAACACAGTTTAGAATAACTTATTGAGCCAAAGAAAGACACAGGAATTCTGTAGCAGAGTCCAGAATCATCACATCCACATTCAGAAGGTCCAGCAGCAATGCATTTCAACGCCCTTTCTATTAATAAATATTTGAGTTATAACACAGTTTAATAAGAGAATCACCAACCCCGAATACATTCCTCGGGAGGGTATTTATACAAAAAGAGAGTTTACAAAATATCTTGAGGATAAGATAAGGAGTAATAACTTCCTTCAGCTACTTTGTCAGAGAAATAAATGCAGAAATAAAGGTAAGAGTTATTGTGGCTGTGCTGGCTGCTTTAACTGACAAGATATTTTAGACTTTTCACCTAGGAATTCGGCTGGTAGTTATGTCCTTGATTTGCTTTCCTGCGTTGTTGTCCTGATCTGTTCACATGCTCTTGATTCATCCTTAATGTGTCTTGATCCTCGCTTGAGCTCCTTCCTTCATATCTGCCACGTATCTTGCTCTTTGACCAGGTGTACATTGGCAAAAAGATCCAAATTTACTTAGGCAAAACTTCCAGCATACTTTGCCACCACTATTCTGTAGGCAACTGATGTCTTTGTATTTTTACAAGTATTTCATTAGCATCAGTATACCTGTAAAAATTAGGCTTGACTTCAAAAAGATGATTTATTTCATGTTCTATAAAAAACAAATTCTCCAATTTGTCACACAAGCTCTGTCTGGTAGGAGGTCCTGTGTCTTTTGAGCTGCTGGATGATGCAGTGATTTGACTTGTTACATACATGTTCACCCAATGAGCATATTGTTGATGTGATAACAGTGTTTGATTGCTTGTTACTAAACTGGGTAGACCCTTTTGTTGCAATTTTGTGAATTTCTCTGTGAAGGCATTAATATCCATTTGCATCTCTTGACACTTTCTTTCCAAAGTCTGTATAAAATTTCTCACTGTTAGCACCTTCTTTATTGTCAAAATGGTGCCCGTCCTGTCAGTGATCTCAAAACTGCTAATTGTTCCTTAGTATTGGTATTCAAAAAATGGATGAGCCTATTGGCCTGCTCAGGCATATTTCCTAATGATGCCATGGCCCTTTGCATTTGATCTTGTGCCCTTTCTATTAATTCAATTTGTTCATATATTGTCTGAATTCATCGCCATTGGTCAGTAATGGACTGGCCAATCTTCGTCCATAAAATCATTTTAATGTCTACCAAAGGTTTATGCAAGGTGAGATCCTTTTCCAGTGATTTCACCTTGTTCTTCAGGGCCTTCACCTCTCTGGTCTTCTCTGTCACTATTATTTTTTATTTGTCATAGCTCACTTCTAGCTTGGTTAGTCTTTCTTTTGTCTCTTTGAGCTCTGACATTTGAGCTTCTATCTCTTTCACTGCCTTCATCATTTCTTCCATCCTCATGCTGGTCTCAGGCTCTGTTGTTGTTGTTGCTGTAGCATCTGTAGTTGGTGTACTTGTTGTTGATGGTGGCTCAGTGGGAGGGTTTGCTACTGTGTCTATGGGGGGAGCAGAGACAATTGTTGGAGCTGTTTCGGGTGGCTGGGAGGTCGACTCTCCCTGCTTAGTTTTCAATGCTTTCTCCAACTCTTGCTCTGTCTGCATTAGCCTTTGGTTTATTCTCATCAATAAATCCATGACATCCTCTTCGGCTTTTTCTTGTGCTAGTTCTGTTGTTTGGGGATGCATGGTGACAGGTAGCTTCAATTGCTTTCTAAGGGCAGCAATATCTTCCTCCTTCTTTTTGATCAATGCTTTGATGCCTTTGGCATCCTTGGGATCATGTCCCAACTCCACAATTATTTCTTCCAGAGTCTTCATTCAGTTATCTTTGGCTAGAGAAGAGATCTTCTCCAAATCCAATTGAGTAGATGTATTACTCAATGACTCGTTTAATTGGTGGGCCAGCATTACCTTGTCTGCCAGTGTAGCATAGACCATTTCACCCGTTTGTTTGTGCAATTCTATTTGGTCCATTGGGTGTATGTCTTTGGCAAGGACCTCTATATTGGTCCTTATGTAATCAGTTGCAGACAGTGGCTACTGAACCTTGGGCTTGAAATGACTTAAAATCATTTTCTCCTCCTTGATGTCATAGGCTGCCATTAGTCTATGCTATTTGGAGGGTGTCATCTTAAGAAACTGATCATATAACTGAATTCTTAGTGACTCATTTTGAGCCTTAATATCCATGAATGACTGTTTTATGTCTGATGGTTTCTTGGCTTGTGACTTTGAGGAGGAGACTTCCATTCCATGCTGCCTCTCCCTTTCTTGTCTGTGAGAGCTAGCAGAAGTGTGTTGGCTGATGGCCCTCTCTCCTCTTGTGCTTTCAGTGATGTCTTCCACAGTGTCCTCTTCAGGAGGATCTACCCTTTGCCTCTTGGCCTCTTGCTGCCCTGTTGACCCACTTGCACGTGTGGTCTCTTCTCAGTCCCTTTTCTTACTTCTCTCCTCACAAAGAGGAGTCTGCAGTGTTGGTACCTTTAGTGCTTGTGTTTGTAGTGAAGGGGCTTGCCCTTGACTGTGTTCCTTTGAGGTAGTAGGTAGTTCCTCCATGGTTTCTTGTTCTGCAACTATCAACTCCTTACCCTTTGTTGTCCCTGTTGTTGGTGTAGTCCTTTCCTATGCAACTTGTTGTGCAGTTGTGGCAGTTGATGAGCTTTCCTTGGTTTGTTATGGCTTTTTGAAAGACACCTGCCCAAAAAGAATCCAAGTCAAGAGTTTTTTCCAAATCTTTCATGGTTTGTTCCATTTTTTCTTCCTCGGTTAACTCTTCAACTAATGTGCCCTCCAACCACTCATCTTGGTTGGCATACTTTTCTATGTCAGGGATGCTGCAATGTTCATAGGGTGCCAGCCTATATTTTACCCTTCTTGCATCGATAAAGCCATATGGGCCATAGGGTACCCACCAAAAGCTTCTCTTGAGTCTGAATGTTTGACCCAATAGTTCATCAGCATCCTTCCATCCCTCTTACTTGTTCATAACAAAGGGGCCTAACTAGTCTTTGAGTTTCAATCGGGCCTTTTTCTTTATGCTATGGAAGTGACTCAGATCTAAATTGATTAATTGCCTGAAATATTCCAAGGAAAACAATCTCATTGGCACATATCTGGGCAGCCTGTAGGGGCATAGCTCACAGCCATATATCCTCAGAATAGTGTGATTCTGGTAAAAGTACCAGTCACCAATTTTATAGTTTTTTGGAGAGGCTGGTAGTATTTTTTGCATATCATGTTGTCCAGTTGGGAGGAGGAGTCTCATCAAGAGAGAAGAGACTGGGTATACAAATAAATAAACAAACTCACAATAAGAGTAGGGAGAGCTGCGAACATCATGAAAGATTGGGGTCCAAAAAATCACAGACCTCCTTTCCCCTTTATGGTCCAATTTTCTAATGGGGAATTGGAAGATATCTGGCTGGTAATATAAAAATAGATGATAGATATAGGAAGAATATTTGAAGATTCCCTCCCTATCTAGCCTCAGCAATTGGTCATGTATCTTGTTGGCAATAAACTTGGCATAGTTGTATTTGACAGCAGGGGGCTACCCTCGGGTAAAGATAGACATCATAACCAGTATGGTTTCATCAATATGCTCACTTGTCTTGAACCCCAATACAAAGGATATCATATCAAACACTAATCTACCCATTTTAGTGAAACAGGCATAGTGAAAAGGAGGTGGCTCCTTAGGCTGGCTATCTACTCTCATGAACACTTTGGCAATTCTGGTTATCTCTGAGCTGGAGAGTTTGGGACCTTCATCTAGTAAGTACTTCATGGTAAGAGGAAAATGGAGGTGGGTTGGTTTGAATTTCAGCATCTGATTTATAGAGTCAGGAGTGATATAAAAAAGAGTAGTCCCAGATGGACTATTAACTGCCCTGTTTGTTGGCTCATAGTTCTCACAATAGACGTGAATGATCTCAGGGAATATATTCACAGAGGGGAGGTAGTATCTGGGTAGATTTGATTCCCAAATGCCATAAACATCATCTTGATTTAAGTAACTATTTCTGAGCTCACAAACTGCTTGAAGATGGTTTTGGTAGCCTACTAGGTCTTGGATTAGATAATCTCTATTAGCCAAGGGCAAATGTTCCAACTCTTTGTGGGGTGCATTAAGGGGAGTGATGTTTAAGGCCACTGGACCTTCCATGGCTAAGCTCTGTTGCTTTTAAAATTGGAACTTTTGACTCTGTGCAGGCAAAATGGGTAGAACGATGGCTTTGTGGATTTCTCCGGGATTTCCACTGTTGGAAATGGTTTGTTGGCTTCAATTTAGCTCTGTGGATTGAAGTTAGCTGGAGAAACAGGAGCTATGGGATTTTTTGGCACAATGGGCTACAATTGTGGGAAAAAGACATCTTTGGGGGTTTCTTGGAGAATTTACAGGGCCGAATTAGCTCAATTTTAGCTCAATCTGTGGATTTATGGTGAATTTGGTAGCTCAGAGGCTTATGCGGGATTTTTGGGCAGCAGCACAGTGTTCTTCTTTTCAAATCTATAGGTTTCGTGGCCAATTTTATAGATAAAGGCAATGAAAAACAGGGTCGAGGGCAAATTGTCGTAAATACCTATTTTCTCGGCGGAATGGCCAATTTGTAGGTGACCAGGTGAGCCGAGGGGCCGAGCTGTGTAATAAACTTGTGGTTGGCGGACTTAAACGGTCAAAAATAGTGTTTCGCACTTAATTTTGCATGCACAGTTCGCTTGGAGAAAACTAAGGTAAGTGGTAAAAACAAACGTTTTCACCCTTTTTACCCGAAAATTTGACTTTGGCGGGTTAGGGGCGCTTTTTTCAGATGACGTCAGCATGACGTCATTTTGTCGTGTAGCGGGGTAAAGATGCTGACATGGCAGGTGACGTGGCATATGAAGTGGCGGGTGACATGGCAGGTGATGTCATCACGTGACATGGGCATGACATCAGCAGGGAGGCGGGCGTGTGGTAAGTGGTATTCCCCGCACCGCTTTTGGGGGGATGTGGTTTCGGGGGAGGGGGCTCCGAACACACTGGGCGCTTGACATGCGTCCTCGATACAGCGGAAATACCGCCCATCCCCCGGACACTATCATTCAACAAGTTGAGGCTTCCGAAATCGCCGACCACCATCGGATCTGGCAGCGCCGATCGGACAGTTGGCGGGTGATGGAGATGGCGGTAAGTTAGCAGCGGGGGACCCGCTTTAATTTTTTGCGATTTGCAATGTTTTTTATGTCTTTTCGGACTTTGGAAAAGTGGGTTTTTGGGGGAAAAATGCGGGTTTCGGCTATTTTATTTAGCCAAAGGCCAAACAAGTCCCGATGGGCACGTGGAGGGTTGTTATTGGCCCCTGGTGGACCAATAACTCCCTAGAAAAATTTAAAATATGGCTATAGTTAGCCAAGGGTCAGGGTATTAGATTTTCTAGGGTTTTTGTGTTTTTATACATAGTAAGGGAGGGGAATGTACATAGGAGCTATATAATAAGGTTAGCAGGTTAATATGATTATGGGGGATGGGTTTGTATGGTTTAGGCTAAGTTTTATAGAGTGAAAACTTAGGCCAAGGGGGGAATGAAAGGATGACAAGTGGTGAAGTTTAGGAAACTTTGGCAAAATGGAATAAAGACTTTTTACACAAGAAATGTGGCTTGTTTTTCCTAGGTGAAAACACATTTTCACTTAGCTTTTCCATGGGATGAAATGGTCTAAAGGTAATGAGCATATCTCATTGCCATTGGGGGGAATGTTAGTAAGTGTTTCTTGGGAAAATGGGGAGGGGAATTAGTCATGCTTCATTTGTTTTGTAGCCACCTTGCCATGGTACCTTATGATTTTATGAGATGGCAACTTGTTCCCAAGGAGCAAATTGCCCACAAACCATGCTTCTATACCATCAAAACTGCCTACCCAACCTAGTATAGCTAACATTTTCTCTTCATTTTCATTGGGTGCACTTGAACTAGCAACCCCTTATTCTTCTCTTTTCTTTTAGCTGCCTTTCTATCTAAGTCTACCCTTATTTCTTCCAGGGCTCAGATTAAGTTGTTGAGACCCTTTGCTTCTCTGCCTAACTACTTGTTTGCCAAGCTTAAACTGTTTGTGCAAACCTTTATTCTCTAGTCTAAGACATGTAAATTCAAACATGATCTAGCCAGGATTATACTGTCTGGCTATTCATCAATTGTGACAGGAGTCAACCACCTATACATAGTGAAATTCTTCAAATATGGAACCTTTGCAGCATGAGAAGGATGAACATATTTGGCACTTCTCTAGTCAATAATGAAAAATGAAACCTATTAGTATAGGAAGCTAACAGTGGCTCCACTTGGGGATGGCTTTTCCTAGTGAAAAGTCAAGAACAGTAGGTCAGATGGCCTTATATTTATTTCTTTATTGTATTCTGAAATTTCTCCTTGTTTGTTCACAAAATGGCTCCTCTGCAATGCCTGTATTTCCCATGAACTCACTCCAAAAATTGCAGCTCTGTTTTGGGTACTCTGTTTGATTATTCTTCATGATTTTCACAACTCTCAAGTTTGACTCTTTAGCTTCTTCTGATATGCTAAAAATGCAATACCCAAAGGTGGCCCAGTTCCTTACCTTTTCCTCAAAATTTGTTGTAACTTATTCCCTACCCTATTTCTGTAATAAAGTGCAGAAAGTAAACACTACTATGTACAAATTAAAGTGTTGGTATTTTTAACAAGGTGGATCAAAGTAATGCTTCAGCTTTCTGCCATTGACTAGTCCCTCATCTGCCTCTGTACCATCAAAACTTTTCAAAAAGTAGGTGTTGTTTCCTTGTACAGTCTAAATGATAAATGGTCCTCTCCATAGAAAATCAAATTTGCCATGTTTTCCCTTATCTTCTCTTCTGGAATCCCATTTTAAAACTTTATCCCCAATGAAGAAATCCACTGCTTTGGTTCTTTTATCAAATATCTTTTTAAGCTTTTCTTGTAGGACTTGGGTTCTGTGATAGACCTCTTCTCTTGTCTGCTGCAAGTGAATAGTTTGATTGATCCTTCTCTGAATATCATTAGGTTCTGCTTGTATCTCTTGTAGCAGCTTTATCACTGGGATTCCCAAAGAAGAAGGGAATACTGCCTCCATTCCATAAACCAATTGATAGGGACTGGTCCCAATAGATCTCTTGGTGGTCAATTTGTCTACCCATAGGGCATTCACAAGCTTTTTATGCCAGGTTTTCTTGTTCTCCTCCAATACTTTCTTAATGATGTTGATCAAGCTCTTGTTGGAGGATTCAGCTAGGCCATTACCTTGGGGGTAATAGGCTGTGGAATGGCCCAAGGTAATGTGGTATTTATGATAGAAATTAATCATTTTCTTAGACTTAAAGGCAACAGCATTTTCTGTAATAATTTTCTCCAGGCAGCCAAACCTAGACAAGATGTTGGTCTCAAGGAATTGAATGATTACTGAGTCATTGGCTTGCCTGCAAGGGATGGCCTCTATCCACTTGGTAAAATAGTCTGTAGCAGTCAAAATCCACTTGTGTTGGCTAGAGGATGAAGGGTGGATTTACCCAATGAAGTCCAAGCCCCATTGTTGAAATGGTTTCTCAATGGAAATGGGCTTGACGGGCAGAGGCAACAACTTTTTCTTGCCTTCAAAAATTTGGCATTTGTGGCAAGAAGTTAGATAATTTTTTACATCAGCAAATAGGGCGGGCCAATAAAATCCAGCCCTTGGGATTTTATCAGCAGTTGATTTCCAATACAAATGTCCACCACAATCCCCTGCATGAAATTCTTTAAGTACTTTGTCAATTTATTCTTTGATTAGACAATTTCATAAAACACCTTCATGGTTTTTCCAAAAGAGAACATGATCTAAAACGCAGAACTTGGAAGCTTTCATTTTCAAAAATCTTTTCTTAGTTCTAGATAATCCTAGAGGAGCTTGCAGGTTTAATAATACAAAAGATATGTCAGCATACCCCCAGGGGGGGGGGGGGGGGGGGGGTGGATTGTAAAAAGCTTTGATTGATCTGTGGAGTCGCCATCTCTGCTCATTATTCCAGTTTGATTTTGTCAAAGGGCTTTGAAAGTTAGTTCAGGTCAGATTTAGCTAGTCCTTGTCCTTTTATCAGTTTTGTTGGTTTAATTTCAATGTCATATTCCAGTATGGTAGCTATCCATTTGCCCCTTTTGCCTTCAATGCCTTCTTGGGTCAAGATGTCTTTAACAATAGTGTTGGGCACATAAGCAATCACATGAGAGTACAAGATGTAAACTCTGAAGTCCTTGATGGCCTTTACAAGGGCATATGCTTGTTTCTCCATGATTTGATATTTAAGTGGAGCATCTCTAAGGGCTTTGCTGAAGAATGCTATAGGTTTTTCACATCCCTGATTATCTTTTTGGAGACAACAGCAATTGTATGTTCTGATCCAAATGAGAATATGATAAAGCCTTTGTCAAAATTGGGGCTTGTGAGGGCTGGTGTTTGAGTTAAAGCTTGTTTGGTTTCTTCAAAGGCTTGCTTAGTTTCCATTGTCCACTTAACCTTGGAGTCTTTTTTGAGCATGTTGTTCAGCAATCTTATTAGCTCAGCCAGATTTGGTATGAATCTTCTTAGAAAGTTAATTTTTCCCAAAAAGGCTTGTAGTTCTTTAATGTTTCTAGGGTGAGGGACTTCTAAGATGGCTTGTATTCTGTCCGGATCAATCCTAATGCCTTCTTTAGAGATGATATGGCCCAATAATTTTCCTTCTTCTAGGCCAAATAATGATTTCTTTGGATTAAATGATATACCATATTTTCTGCAAATTAAGAATACTTGCCTTAGATGATCTAGGTGCTCTTGATCTGATTTGCAGAAAGCTGTAAGGTCATCTAGGTAAATGACTAAAAATTCATGGATTTCTTTAGCAAAAGCAATATCCATGGCTCTTTGAAAAGTTGCTCCTGCATTCTTGAGTCCAAAAGGCATTTTCACATATTTGAATGTTCCCCAAGGGGTTGTGAAAGCAGTTTTGTCTTGGTCATCAGGGTGCATTAGGATTTGATTGAAGCCTGAGAATCCATCTAACAGTGATATCCTTGAAGCACCCACTACCCTTTGCAGTATGTGATCCATTTTGGGCAAAGGGTAATTATCCTTTAGAGAGACTTTGTTCAAATTTCTCAAATCAACACATAACATTATCTCCCCTGTCTTCTTTCTAGTGGGCACTAAATTTGAAACCCATTCTGAGAATCTAATTGGAGCTATAATTCCAGCTTCATACATTCTCTTAACTTCTTTCTCAATCAAAGGGAGCAGCACAGGGTTGACCCTCCTGAGTTTTTGTTTGAAAGGTTTTTGGTTTTCTTTGAGAGGTATTGTGTGTTGGATTACTGCAGTATCATAAGACTTTAGGTCCTCATAACTCCACGCAAAGACATCTTGAAATTCTTTGAATAGTTCAATATACTTGAGTTTTTGGTCAGGAGGTAGAGCTTTGGACAATTTTATCATTTTGGGATTTTCTGCAGTTCCTAGATTATAGTCCTCAATTTTTGCGTTTAGTGGCTGCATTTTAGGTTTCCTAGAGATGTCATTTGAGTCAAAAATGTCCTCTAAAGGAGTGAGGCCTGTAGGTAGAAAGTTATCCTTTAGTTCAATGACTTCACATTCTGCTGCAATTGCATCCTCACCTTCTTTTTTACTAAGTTCCTGTAAATCTGTTTTGGTGAACTTGGTGGGATGTAGAATTTGGTTTGTTGTTTCAGCAGAGATATGTGTTTCCACTTTGTCTTTTTGATTGCTTTCTTCTATAGTGTTGGTATCCATTTTTGTGCTTGAGAACTCTTCTTTCAAAGTCAGGAAATTGTTGATTTGTGTGTCATTTTCAAACACCTGCCAATTTTTTACATTATCTGGCACTGCAGGTCTATGTTTTATTTTTCAGCAATGAATAGGTGATTAGGCTTGAATGGCAATTTGCAAGTGCTTGCAAAAGTTGCTAGACTATGGGCATGCAGATTTTGATTCCTTGGAATCTTGGTCAGTTCGGTTTCAAGAAAGGTATTGAGAATTTCCATTGTAGCAGCTCTATATGACCTCAGCCTAAGATCGTTTCTAATGAAGTTACCCTTTACTTGTTGAATGATGAGGTCAGAGTCTCCCAAAATTGATATCCTAACTGCACCTAAGTTTTTTATCACTTTGAGCCCTAAGAGGAGGGATTCATACTCGGCCATGTTGTTAGTGCACCTGAAATTCAATCTAAATGCATGTCCCTCAGCGTGGTCATCCTTCACATTATGTATCCAAACCCCTGCTCCTGCTCCTAGTTTATTAACAGATCCATCAAACTCTAGATACCATAGGTTTTCTTGATTTGAACTGGTATTAGGAGCTTTTTCCCTTTGCTCAGCAGGGATAGTTGGATTTACAGTCTCATAGGATTCTTTATGTGTGATTGTTAATTTATTGTTTTCCAAGATTTCTTGAATCTGAACTGTGGATCCTTTGTCTAGGAATTCATCCTGACTTAAAGTCATCATTTTTGCATCAGTTTGGGTTTGAATCTCAGTGTTGTATAAGATAAAAGAGTCCATGTCTGAATGTATAGAATAAATGGGAAAGTTTTGGGGTTTTTCTTGACTACTTACCACATACTTCATCAAGGTTTCTCGGTATAGCCTTTTAGGATGGCCGAAGACTGAGATAGTGGCATAAGACATGTCTAGTTGCAAAGACCCTTGTAGCTTGGCACCCCGGGATTTGGATAACAGCATTCCATACTTGGGTGGAATATCAGCTACCACCACATCCATGAGAATTGTCTTGGCTAGATATTGGACTAATGACACACATAGATCTTTGATTAAGCCTAGACACCGGACCTGACTGGAATCAAAGGAAAACAAGTCATTGTATGGCCTTATGATATCTAGGTCCAACTTTTCCATGATAGATTTGGGCATCAGATTATGTGAAGCTCCTGAATCAAACATTACATTGTGAAGCACCTTGTCATGAATGTTTAAACTTACATAAAAGGGAGGGACACCTCCATCTACTGTTTTACCATTTGCTTCAGGGCCAAATATAAGTTTTGGTTGATCATCAAGGATGTTCATTGAATCTTTGTTTTCTGAAATTTGTAATGATCTGTTGATTTGTTCCCTAAAAACTTCATGCCTAGCTAATTCAGATAATGGGATGGACACTTTTAACTTACTTATTTCAGCCTCCATATTAAAGGGTTTTTCTGTTTATGTTTTGATATTTTGGGCAACAAGGTTGTGTCTTTCAACTGAGTTTTCAACAACTGCCTCTTTTGCTGGAATATTATGATGAACTTGGGTTGCTTGCTCACCATCCTCCAAAGGTTCTTCTACAACTTCTCTGAATGGAGAGACAGATGTAGGGTGTTGTTTTGATTTATCTTTGTCTGAAACATCTTCACCTGATGAACTATTTGGATTGGAAGTGGATTTAGGGATGATTGGTACATGAGAGTCCTTGAGTTTAGTTTTGGTAGGTTGCTTGATTGTCTTTTGCTTGGGATCATCAGGGATGTCCATTCTCCTACTTCTCAAGTTGTATTGCTTGTGGACTTCATACACAGCTGTTTCATACCCTTGCTTAAAATCAAAGGATTCCCCTGATTTCATTTGACACTGACTAAGGGTATGAGCTTCTTCGTCTTCTTGAGTTACGAAAATTGGTTGGCCACTGTTGAGACCCGTTAGAATAATGTGTGGGTCCTTTGTCGGTTCACTAGATGTGGAAGCTTCTGCATAGTTTTCTTGGAAGGGAGGCCTTATGTTTTGGTCTGGACTAACTTTTCCTACATTGGGGTTTTGATTTTTTCTAAAGTTTGGATTTCTAGCATTGTTGTTTGGTTGGCTTTCCCATGAAGATTTCCTCTCAATAGTTTCCACTCTATCTCCCAACCTGTCGATGCCTTTAATAATTGCACCGAGTTTCTGTTCAAAGGCAGAGGGTTCCTCTTTGAAAGTTGTTCTTCTTTCAGTTCTAGCTTGATTTCGTTTGGAAATTAGATTAGCTTCAACACTCACAGCTATACTCTGCATATCTTCAAGGCTAGGAGGAGCTCTCTCCCTGAGCTGGTAAGTCATGTCTGAGTCAAAACCATCAGGGAATTTGATCAATGCTAAGTCTGGTGGTGGTCTAAGATTTATTGGAATAACAAGGTATGTATTGTTGAATCTGGCACAATAATCTTGGACACTCTCTTGTGGGCCTCTTTTCAAGTTCTCATATTCAGTTAAGATGTGTAAAGGGTCCTTTTTCTTCTCCCACCTGTTTAGGAAAGTTTGATAAAAGGCATCTGGATTAGCAATTGTGTTTGCAGGGAGTGACCTAAACCATGCCCTTACATCACCAGTTAAGCTCTGGACAAAAATTTTCATCCTAACATCATTATCATCAATCTCATAGTTTTCAAAATAGTCTGTCATTCTCTTGGTATGTTGTTGAGCAGTGTAAGTGCCTGTACTATCAAAGTAGGTAATTTTGCCCTGGTAATCCTGTGGCATAGCCCCTGGATTGGCAGGAAACTGCAAGGGAGCATATCTATTTGCCATATTAGCAGGGAAAAGTGGGACAACTGGAAGCACAGGGATAGGAGCTGAGATAAGTGTTGTGGATGGATGGGTGGAAAAGAGATTTTGGAGTAATAAAGGTGAACTAGAAGAAGCTACAACAATAGGAACAAGAGTTTGATAATTTGCTACAGGAGGTTTGATTTGAATGGGTTTCTGTTGGGATGGTTCAAGGTTTGAATCAGCATAACTCTCTTGATTTTCTGGTTTCCTAAGGCTCTTAGCAATCATATTTGGATTGTCAAAAATAGCTGGAGGATTTGGGTCTGGGTTTGACCTTGTGTATCGAGTTTTCTTCTTTGTAGCCAGCTTCTAAGTATGTTTAGGTATTTTCTGGGAATATTTGTAGTATACAAGTTTTGACAATATTTTGAAGGAAGCTACTAAAATGTAGGATGATTGGGGCTTTCCTTCAGGGAGTTTTGAAACAAGGATGGCCAAATGAATCTGTGAGACAGCTGTTTAGAATCTAAAGCTAAACTAGAGTTGGACTGAAGTAGCTTTAGGGATTTAGACAGTAGTAACAGACATTCATTTAGCTCCCCAGCGGAGTCGCCAATGATGTTATCACTCAGGTTGTTACCCAAAACTTGTGAGAAAAGGGAATATGGCCGAGGTAACCACTAACCAATCTTTTAGATGCAATTTCTAGCCAAACTTCATCCAGAGAGGGCTCTCTCTATATAATTTAAGTTTGTTTATTTGAAGTTTTTATGCTAGTTATGATGTGCGGAGGTTTTTTTTAAATGGGTTTGGATGGTGATTTCAAACTGAGGTAGGATGCAAGTCTGAAAGAGTTAATTCCATTAGGAAATGGAGTCTATGAAGATGGACTGCTGAGTGTGTTTCTGTGATGACGGGCAATACTACAGAGCAAGATAATCAGTTTGGAACAATATTGAAAGCTAGTGATTGATGGGATGTAAGCCAGGGGGTAAAGGGCAGTCAAGGATCCTTTATCATGGTGGCAGAGGGAAGATGCTTGAATATTTTCAAGGAGAAGTAAAGAATTCCTTGACAATTTTCATAATGAAGGAATTAGTAGAAACAGAAGCATTTAAGAATTTCTATTTATGCTAATTGTGAAGAAAACATCAATAACAGCAGGAATTGAACACAGAGTGTATTTAAACAAGTTTTGGGCTATTCTTTTTCCATGTTGTAAGATTACGAAACATATATGGGATTTGAAAACATAGAAAACACAAAACACAGTTTAGAATAACTTATTGAGCCAAAGAAAGACACGGGAATTCTGTAGCAGAGTCCAGAATCATCACATCCACATTCAGAAGGTCCAACAGCAATGCATTTCAACGCCCTTTGTATTAATAAACATCTGAGTTACAACGCAGTTCAATAGGAGAATCACCAACCCTGAATACATTCCTCGGGGGGGTATTTATACAAAAAGAGAGTTTACAAAATATCTTGAGGATAAGATAAGGAGCAATAACTTCCGTCAGCTTACTTTGTCAGGGAAATAAATGCAGAAATAAAGGTAGGAGTTATTGTGGCTGTGCTCGCTGCTTTAACTAACAAGATATTTTAGATTTAAGAGATCTGTGGTTTTCAATTTTTGGATCAGTAACCGGAGAACCCACAGTATAAACATCTTTTTGCCAACGTTTCAAATCCCAACTGGGATCCATCATCAAGACTTTGAGAATGATGATACAAGAGGAGCTGCTCTAGGGAATAAATACTATTAGGGTTTTAACCTTTATGGAACAACACAATGTCGGCTAGAAATTTATTTGTTAATAGTATTTATTCCCTAGAGCATCTCCTCTTGTATCATCATTCTCAAAGTCCTGATGATGGATCCCAGTTGGGATTTGAAACGTTGGCAAAAAGATGTTTATACTGTGGGTTCTCCGATTACTGATCCAAAAAAGATATTTTAGACTTTTCACCCAGGAATTCGGCTGGTAGTTATGTCCTTGATTTGCTTTCCTATGTTGTTGTCCTGATTTGTTCACCTACTCTTGGTTCATCTTTAATGTGTCTTGATCCTCGCTTGAGCTCCTTCCTTCATATATGCCACGTGTCTTGCTCTTTGACCAGGTATACATCGGCAAAAAGATCCAAATTTACTTAGGCAAAACTTCCAGCATACTTTTCCACCACTATTTTGTAGGCAACTGATGTCTTTGTATTTTTACAAGTATTTCATCAGCATCAGTATACCTGTAAAAATTAGGCTTGACTTCAAAAAGATGATTTATTTCATGTTCTATAAAAAACAAATTCTCCAATTTGTCATACAAGCTCTGTCAGGAAGGAGGTCTTGTGTCTTCTAAGCTGCTGGATGATGCAATGATCTGATTTGTTACATACATGTTCACCCGATGAGCAGATTGTTGATGTGATAACAGTTTTTGATTGCTTGTTACTAAACTAGGTAGACCCTTTTGCTGCAAGTTTGTGAATTTCTCTATGAAGGCATTAATATCCATCTGCATCTCTTGACACTTTCTTTCCAAAGTCTGTATAAAATTTCTCATTGTTAGCACCTTCTTTGGTGCCCGTCCTGTCAGTGATCTCCAAAGCTGCTAATTGTTCCTTAGTATTGGTATTCAAAAAATGGATGAGCCTATAGGCCTGCTCAGGCATATTTCCTAATGATGCCCTGGCCCTTTGCATTTGCTCTTGTGCCCTTTCTATTAATTCAATTTGTTCATATATTGTCTGAATTGATCGCCATTGGTCAGTAATGGACTGGCCAATCTTGGTCCACAAAATCATTTTAATGTCTGCCAGAGGTTTATGCAAGGTCAGATCCTTTTCCAATGATTTCACCTTGTTCTCCAGGGCCTTCACCTCTCTGGTCTTCTCTGCCGTTGTTATTTTTTATTTGTCATAGCTCACTTCTAGCTTGGTTAGTATTTCTTTTGTCTCTTTGAGCTCTGACATTTGAGCTTCTAGATATTTCACTACCTTCATCATTTCTTCCATCCTCATGTTGGTTTCAGGCTCTGTTGTTGTTGTTGTTGTAGCATCTGTAGTTGTTGTACCTGTTGTTGATGTTGGCTCAGTGGGAGGGTTTGTTACTGTGTCTGTGGGGGGAGCAGAGACAATTGTTGGAGCTGTTTCAAGTGGCTGGGAGGTTGACTCTCCCTGCTTAGTTTGCAATGCTTTCTCCAAATCTTGCTCTGTCTGCATTAGCCTTTGGTTCATTCTCATCAATAAATCCATGACATCCTCTTTTGCTTTTTCTTGTGCTAGTTATGTTGTTTAGGGATGCATGGTGACAGACAGCTTTAATTGCTTTCTAAGGGCAGCAATATCTTCTTCTTTCTATTTGATCAATGCTTTAATGCCTTTGGCATCCTTGGGATCATGTCCCAACTCCACAATTATTTCTTCCAGAGTCTTTATTCGGTTGTCTTTGGCTAGAGAAGAGATCCTCTCCAAATCCAATTGAGCAGATGTATTACTCAATGACTCTTTTAATTGGTGGGCCAGCATTGCCTTGTCTGCCAGTGTAGCATAAACCATTTCACCCGTTTGTTTGTGCAATTCTATTTGGTCCATTGGGTGTATGTCTTTGGCAAGGACCTCTAGATTGGTCCTTATGTAATTAGCTGCAGACTATGGCTGCTGAACCTTGGGCTCGAAATGACTTAAAATCATTTTCTCCTCCTTGATGTCATAGGTTGCCATTAGTCTATGTTGTTTAGAGGGTGTCATCTTAAGAAATTGATCATATAACTGAATTCTTAGTGACTCATTTTGAGCCTTAATCTCCATGAATAACTGTTTGATGTCTGATGGTTTCTTGGCTTGTGACCTTGAGGAGGAGACTTCCATTCCATGCTGCCTCTCCCTTTCTTGTCTGTGAGAGCTAATAGAAGTGTGTTGGCTGATGGCCCTCTCTCCTCTTGTGCTTTTAGTGATGTCTTCCACAGTGTCCTCTTCAGGAGGATCTACCCTTTGCCTCTTGGCCTCTTGCTGCCCTGTTGACCCACTTGCAGGTGTGGTCTCTTCTCGGTCCCTTTTCTTACCTCTCTCCTCAGGAAGAGGAGTCTGCAGTGCTGGTACCTCTGGTGCTTGTGTCTGTAGTGAAGGGGCTTGCCCTTAACTTTGTTCCTTTGAGGTAGTAGGTTGTTCCTCCATGGTTTCTTGTTCTGCAACTATCAACTCCTTACCCTTTGTTGTCCCTGTTGTTGGTGTAGTCCTTTCCTGGGCAACCTGTTGTGTAGTTGTGGCAGTTGATGAGCTTTCCCCAGTTTGTTGTGGCTTTTTGAAAGACACCTGCCTAAAAGAATCCAAGTCAAGAGTTTTTTCCAAATATTTCATGGTTTGTTCCATTTTTTCTTCCTCAGTTAACTCTTCAACTAGTGTGCCCTCCAACCACTCATCTTGGTTGGCATACTTTTCTATGTCAGGGATGCTGCAATGTTCATAGGGTGCCAGCCTATATTTTACCCTTCTTGTATCGATAAAGCCATATGGGTCATAGGGTACCCACCAAAAGCTTCTCTTGAGTCTGAATGTTTGACCCAATAGTTCATCAGCATCCTTCCATCCCTCTTTCTTGTTCATAACAAAGGGGCCTAACTGGTCCCTGAGTCTCAATCGGGCCTTTTTCTTTGTGCTATGGAAGTGACTTAGATCTGAATTGATGAATTGCTTGAAATATTCCAGGGAAAACAGTCTCATTGGCACATATCTGGGCAGCCTGTAGGGGCATAGCTCACAGCCATATAACCTCAGAATAGTGTGATTCTGGTAAAAGTACTAGTCACCTATTTTATAGTTTTTGGAGAGCTGTAGCATTTTTTGCATATCATGTGTCAATCTGGGAGGATGAGTTCTCATCAAGAGAGAAGAGATTGGGTATACAAATAAATAAACAAACTCACAATAAGAGTAGGGAGAGTTGCGAACATCATGAAAGATTGGGGTCCAAAAAATCACAGACCTCCTTTCCCCTTTATGGTCCAATTTTCTAATGAGGAATTGGAAGATATCTGGCTGGTAATATAAAAATAGATGATAGATATAGGAAGAATATTTGAAGATTCCCTCCCTATCTAGCCTCAACAATTGGTCATGTATCTTGTTGGCAATAAACTTGGCATAGTTGTATTTGACAGCAGGGGGCTGCCGTGGGTAAAGATAGACATCATAACCAGTATGGTTTCATCAATATGCTCACCTGTCTTGAACATCAATACAAAAGATATCATATCAACCACTAATCTACCCATTTCAGTGAAACAGGCATAGTGAAAAGGAGGTGGCTCCTTAGGCTGGCTATCTGCTCTCATGAACACTTTGGCAATTCTGGTTATCTCTGAGCCGGAGAGTTTGGGACCTTCATCTAGCAAGTACTTCATGGTAAGAGGAAACTGGAGGTGGGTTGGTTTGAAGTTCAGCATTTGATTTATAGAGTCAGGAGTGATATAAAATAGAGTAGTCCCAGATGGACTCTTTACTGCCCTGTTTGTTGGCTCATAGTTCTCACAACAGACGTGAATGATCTCAGGGAATATATTCACAAAGGGGAGGTAGTATCTGGGTAGATTTGATTCCCAAATGCCATAAACATCATCTTGATTTAAGTAACTATTTCTGAGCTCACAAACTGCTTGAAGATGGTTTTGGTAGCCTACTAGGTCTTGGATTAGATAATCTCTATCAGCCAAGGGCAAATGTTCCAATTCTTTGTGGGGTGCATTGAGGGGAGTGATGTTTAAGGCCACTAGACCTTCCATGGCTAAGCTCTGTTGCTTTTAAAATTGGAACTTTTGACTCTGTGCAGGCAAAATGGGCAGAATGATGGCTCTGTGGATTTCTCCGGGATTTTCACCATTGGAACTAGTTTGTTGGCTTCAATTTAGCTCTGTGGATTGAAGTTAGCTGGAGAAACAGGAGCTATGGGATTTTTTGGCACAATGGGCTACAATTGTGGGCAAAAGACAACTTTGGGGGTTTCTTTGAGAGTTTACAGGGCCAAACGGGCTCAATTTTAGCTCACTGTGTGGATTTATGGTGAATTTCGCAACTCAGAGGCTTATGGGGGATTTTTGGGCAGCAGCACAATGTTCTTTTTTTCAAATTTATAGGTTCTGTGGAAAATTTTACATAGAAAAGCAATGAAAAACAAGGTCGGGGGCAAATTGTCGTAAATACCTGTTTTCTCGGCGGAATGGCCAATTTGCAGGTGACCAGGTGAGTCGAGGGGCCGAGCTATGTAATAAACTTGCTAGTTGGCGAACTTGAACGGTCAAAAATAGTGCTTCGCACGTAATTTTCCATGCACAGGTCGCTTGGAGAAAACTAAGGTAAGTGGTAAAAACAAACGTTTTCACCCTTTTTACCCGAAAATTTGACTTTGGCGGGTTAGGGGCGCTTTTTTCGGATGACGTCAGCATGACGTCATTTTGTCATGTAGCGGGGTACGGATGCTGACATGGAAGGTGACGTGACATATGTAGTGGCGGGTGACATCATCAGGTGACGTGGGTATGACGTCAACAGGGAGGTGGGCAGGTGGTAAGTGGTATTCCCCGCACTGCTTTTCGGGGGAAGTGGTTTCGGGGGAGGGGGCTCCGAACATGCCCGGCGCTTGACACGCGTCCTCGGTACAGTAAAAATACCGCCCATCCCCCGGACATTATCGTTCGACAAGTTGAGGCTTCTAAAATCACCGACCACTGTCAAATCTGGCAGCGCCGATCGGACGGTTGGCGGGTGATGGAGGTGGCGGTAAGTTAGCAGCAGAGGACCCGCTTTAATTTTTTGCGATTTGTAATGTTTTTTATGTATTTTCGGACTTTGGAAAAGTGGGTTTTGGGGGGAAAATGCGGGTTTGGCTATTTTATTTAGCTAAAGGCCAAACAAGTCCTGATGGGCATGTGGAGGGTTGTTATTGGCCCCTGGTGGACCAATAACTCCCTAGAAAATTTTAAAATATGGCTATAGTTAGCCAAGGGTCAGGGTATTAGATTTTCTAGGGTTTTTTGTGTTTTTATACATAGTAAGGGAGGGGAATGTACATAGGAGCTATATAATAAGGTTAGTAGGTTAATATGATTATGGGGGATGGGTTTGTATGGTTTAGGCTAAGTTTTATAGAGTGAAAACTTAGGCCGGGGGGGAATGAAAGGATGACAAGTGGTGAAGTTTAGGAAACTTTGGCAAAATGGAATAAAGACTTTTTACACAAGAAATGTGGCTTGTTTTGCCTAGGTGAAAACACATTTTCACTTAGCTTTTCCATGGGATGAAGTGGTCTAAAGGTAATGAGCAGATCTCATTGCCCTTGGGGGGAATGTTAGTAAGCATTTCTTGGGAAAATGGGGAGGGGAATTAGTCATGCTCCATTTGTTTTGTAGCCACCTTGCCATGGTACCTTATGATTTTATGAGATGGCAACTTGTTCCCAAGGAGAAAATTGCCCACAAACCATGCTTCTATACCATCAAAACTGCCTACCCAACCTAGTATAGCTAACATTTTCTCTTCATTTTCATTGGGTGCACTTGAACTAGCAACCCCTGATTCTTCTCTTTTCTTTTAGCTGCCCTTCTATCTAAGTCTACCCTTATTTCTTCCAGGGCTCAGATTAAGCTGTTGAGACCCTTTGCTTCTCTGCCTAACTACTTGTCTACCAAGCTTAAACTGTTTGTGCATACCTTTATTCTCTAGTCTAAGACATGTAAATTCAAACATGATCTAGCCGGGATTAGACTGTCTGGCTATTCGTCAGTTGTGACAGGAGTCAACCACCTATACATAGTGAAATTCTTCAAAATATGGAACCTTTGCAGCATGAGAAGGATGAACGTATTTGGCACTTCTCCAGTCAATCATGAAAAATGAAACCTATTGGTATAGGAAGCTAACACGACGCATATAGAGAAAAAGGCCAAATTCACCTCCGTTTCGCGAAATTTCGATTCACGACTTTCTCCAAGTGGGCCCGCTCATCTACACTTCACTTTTTTCGGCAACTAAGGCAAAGTTTAGAGAGTTTGGCTTATATCCAAGTGGCAAAGGAAGGAAAACGGTCACCAAAGCCATTTGTCATTTTTGTAACGCTGCACCTGTAGCTAATGGTTGGCTTTCCATCTCCATTTTGTAATGATATGAGAAACTCCCCAACTCTTGGTCGTTTTATCTCCTCATGGCATGTTCTATTTATTGTATGCAAACCATTTGCAAAGGGTTGGTTGGCTTGTAATTTCTGGGAGACTGTGGGCAAGAAACTATGTTTCTTCATTGTATATTTTGACAGAGGATTAATGAAAGGTAGCGGCTCTGTTTCATGAGATTCATGTGTTTGTGAGTGTAGCAAATGTGTCTCTTATGTTTCATATGTATTTTGTTATGTTTCATAGTTCATTTCATATTCATTTCTAGTGAAATTTTCTAAGTTAGATAAGGTAGAATTCATTTTTGTTGCTCTGCCTGTGGGAAAATTTCATGTTCAGTGTTCTTCTTCTATTGAAAAGGATTCATGTACTGATGCCCTTTTCACCCTCCTAAGCAATCTCTCCATTCCGCGTTATTTTCTAGACTTTCCACATGTCTTGCCTCACGAAATAATCTGTGCCTTCGTATTAAATTATCTGCTCATTGTTGTCCATTGGTCCCATACCATCCCAGAAACTCATTCATTCATAAAAAATTGCTTCTTGTATCCATATTTACTTACGAGCCTAAGATCAATATTTCACTGTAAGTCATCTCAGACCGTTTTGTTTACTTATTCACTGAGCGTGACTCAGAGAGAGCCCTCTCCTATTCTGGTAGGGCTAGCTACCAGACTTAGCGTGGTTTGTGGTTACCCTAAATTTTTCCTTCCTTCAGCCTAAGGCAGATTTAGGTGCTAACAATTACTTTAGGCTCAAATATGATTTTTCCTTCTTCATCAAATTCTGGCAATACTATTTGAATTGGGAACTTGTCACCAATAACCTTCGTTAAGCATGAAGCATGGAAAACTAGGTGTACTCGAGATGATGCAAGTAGCTCCAATTTGTATGCCATAGTACCAATCTTTTGCAACAATTTGTAAGGACCATAGTACTTGGGTGATAATTTATTATCCTTCTTAGCTAGCTTGAGGGACATTTGTTTGTATGGTTGTTGCCATAAAAATACCCAGTCTCCTACATCAAATCTTCTTTCACTGCGATGTTGATCTCCCTAATGTTTCACTCGATTTTGCGTGAGAGTGAGGTTATCCTTTAATAGTTGTAGAAATTGTTGTTGATGCTCGATGTGATCTTCCATTTCTTGAACCTTAGAATTATATCTTAAAGATGATGTGATGGACGGTGAAGGATATCCACAAAGTTCCATAAATGGGGTCATTTTTGTTGCAGTATGGAAGGAAGTGTTCTACCACCATTCAACCAAAGGTAACCACTTGACCCATTATGTTTGTTTATTGGATACATAGAAACAAATATATCCTTCCAAAGATTTGTTCACTATATCCGTTTACCCGTCAGATTGAGGATGATAAGATGAGCCATGAGCTAATTGAGTACCAAGGCAAGAAAATAATTTCATCCAAAATTTTCCAGTGAAGATTGGATCTCTGTCACTTATAATAATCTTTTGTTTTCCATGTATCTTTTGAATTGTTTCCTTAAATCTAGTAGCAACTGTACTAGCTTTAAAAGGATGAGCTAATGCACAAAAGTGTGCATACTTGGTAAATCAACTACCCCCATGATGACACTCATTATTTCAGACTTGGGTAAACATGTGATAAAATCCATTGAGACCTCCTCCCATTGTTGACTTGGAATAGATAAAGGTTGTAACAAACGCAGGGTCTTAATTGTCTCAACTTTAATTTGTTGGCAAACCATACATTGTGCCACAAACTTATGAATATCATATTTAAGGCCATCCCGAAAAAAACTCTTCTTGACCGTGTGGTAAGTTTTTAAAAATCCTAAGTGCCCTCATAAGGGGGAGGTGTGCAATTCCAAAAGAATCTTTTGTTTGAGTTGGGAATTCTTACAAAGATACAAGTGATATTTCTACCATAACGAATTGTTTTTCTAGATAAATGTATTGGATGTACTAGGATCTTTCTACAACTTTTGAATGAATTCCCACACCTCTTCGTCATTCTTCCATTCATCCCTTGCTCCAGTTATCCAATAAGGTTGGATAACATAAATGGAGCAAAGTAATGCTTCTACATCCTCATCCTTTCTTGAGAGTGCATCTGCAACAACATTTTTCTTCCCTTTTTGGTAGATGATTTCAAAGTCATAACTCAACATCTTTGTGACCAATTTTTTATGCTCTTATGAAGATAATATTTGTTCCAAAAAGTATTTAAGACTATCATGATTTTTTTTTACCTTGAAGTGTCTTCCCATTAGGTAAGGTTGTCATTACTTTAGTACATGCAGTGGTGCCAACATTTCCTTGTCATAAATATATTTTTGTAAATACTTTCACTTGATTGGACGACTTTCAAAAGCAATGTATCTTCCTTCTTGCATTAAAATGGCACTAATTCCATTTTCTGAGGCATCATATTCCACAATAAAGATTTTTGTGAAGTCTGACGTAGATAAGACTGGTGCTTGGCACATTGCCTCTTTAAGATTTTCAAAGAACTTAATTGCTTCTAGAGTCCAAGAAAATGCATCTTTCTTCAGTAATGTTGTTAGAGGTGCTAATATTCTCCCATAATTCTTAACAAACTTGTGATAATACCCTGTCAACCCAAGCAATCCTCGAAGATGCTTTAGGGTTGTGGGGATTTTCCATTCCTTAATGGCTTTAATTTTGTTAGGGTCTACCTTAACACCCTCATGAGATTCAATATAACCCAAATATTCCACCTCTTGTACTCCAAAGAAACATTTGGAGGTTTTTGCATATAATTGTTTCTCCTCTAATAGTTTGAGCACCTTGTCAACATGTTGAACATGATCCTTCCAAGAATTGTTGTAGATTAGTATATCATCAAAAAATACTAACATAAATTTTCTAAGGAAGAGTTTGAAAATGGAATTCATCAAACCTTGAAATGTGGAAGGTGCGTTAGTAAGGCCAAAAGGCATTACCAAAAATTCATAATGACCTTCCTGAGCTCTGAATGTTGTTTTTGGAATGTCTTCAATCTTCATTATAATTTGATGATATCATGAAAGAAGATCCAACTTGGTTAAGTAAATTTCTCCATGTAATTCATCAACCAATTCATCACTGACAGGAATGGGAAATTTATATTTAACAGTGATCTTGTTTAGCTCCCTGTAATCTGGACACATACACCATAGTCAATCCTTCTTGTGTACCAATGCTATTGGAGCGGAGAAAGAACTTTGACTAGGATGAATTATACCAGCCTCTAGCATTTCTGCAACCGTACATTCAATTTCACGGTTTTGGGCGTAGGGATTTTTGTAAGGTCTGATATTTGGAGGAATATTTCTTCGAATCAAGTGAATAGAATGATCATGATCACGAATAGGTTGGAGGCCTTTAGGAGTCTCAAATACCTTGGAATTATTATCCAAGGCATATTGGAAGTCTAGAGAAATATATGATTTCAATGTTTAAACCTCTAGTGAGCATAATTGTGCAATTATGCCTTGTTGTTCTTTATTCAGAAGCTTTGTCATGCAATTAGAGCTTATATTCTTCCCCGGTTTTACTACTATAACACCTAAATCAACTACCTTTCCTTCCCAAAAAAAAAAACCAAGAAAAGTTCTTAAAAACTAAAATTTATTGTCCCCAAATATTGTAACCATTAGATTCCTAGTACAACATCAGCACCACCCATTAGAATGAAAAACATTGGACTATTCAATACATATTTGCCCATGGTTAGCTTGATATTATGGCACTTTCCAGAGTAATTTATAGTTCCTCCTTTTGCAACCATCACTGGACACTTTGGTGTTGGATATAAAAAGCAATTCAATTCCTTGGCTATCTTACAATGAATAAAATTATGGGTACTACTTGAATCAATGAGCATTATTACCTTTTTATTCTTGATGTATCTGTCTATCTTAAGAGTTTGAGGAGTGGTAATTCTTGCCAATGCATTACAAGACATGGTTGGATTCATTTCTTCTTTCTATAGAGTTAGTTCCTGGTGTATATCCTCCTCTTTTGATGTTTCTTGTTCCTTTTCTTCCTCCTCTTCAAAATCTATGTAAAATAATTTCTTCTCTGCACACTTATGACCTTTAAAGTATTTGTACTCACAACTAAAACAAATCCCTTTTGCTATTTTTTCCTCCAATTATGATGGTTTTGGCCCTATAGGTTGTGGAAATATAGAAGCAACAACACTTTCATCTTTATAGTTGTGAGTGGTAGACTTCATTGTTTCCATAATTTTTCTTTCAACTTGTCTTGCCACCCCGAATTCCTTCTCCAATGAATAAGGTTCCCAAAGGTGAACCTCATGTTGGATGTTATCATTTAAAGTCCCCATGAAGACATCAATCCTATGATCCTCTATAATATTAGTTACCCTAATATTCAATAGTTGGAAGTCCTCAATGTGCTCCACCATTGAACCCCTTTGTTTGAGATTTATCAATTGGCTAAAGAAGGTGTTGCTCTTTGTATCCTCATAATATGTCATCATTTCCTCCATAAAAATTAACCAAGTGGCAAGTGGTTTACAAGGATAAATGCATCGATTCCATACAAATTGATTGGATTCTAAATATAAAGATGCAATGTGTACCTTTTGTGTGTGTCATCATGGAGATCAAAATATTGCTCCATCTGTAGTATCCATGTTACCGAGTCCTTGCCATCAAACTTCCTCATATCGATCTTTGGAATGTGGTGGGTCTTAAACCCAAAATTGGAGTCTCTAAAATAATAATTCATATTCCTTTTGTCTCAATGTGGTTTTCATGGATTACCCTGTCACCATCGAGAAGCCTTTCTTGCAGCAACTTTGTTAACCCTTCCAATTTGACATTCATCGTGTTCATGTCTACATTTAAAACTCCCATATCTACCTTTAAACCATCCTTAAAACCTTCCATGTACCTTTTTATTTTGCTTATGAACCATCCATCTTAACATTCATCATCGCTTCCAATTCATTTTGGTTACTCTTTGCGAGAGAGAAATTCGTTGCACTTGGTCTCGTAATTTTAATATAGCATGTTTCATCTCTTCCTCTTCTTCATGCATCATAGTAGAGATTTATTGTTGCTTACTATATGTGTCCATTTTTTTGTTTTGAGGCATTCTATAATCAAACAATGATATCTATGCTTCATTGTGCCCTTTAAATCACTTCAAATTGATTTTTCAAACAAAAGTTATGAAAAGTTTTGAAAAATAGACACATTTTTCTTGATTTTTTGGAGCTCTATATTGAAATTATTCTCTTTGTAATTTCGGATCTCCAAGGTCTGAAATTTTGTGCTAAGGTAGCCCTCTGAGTCTTCTTTACAATGCCATAAGTCTAACAAAGATTGGATTCTTGAAGAAAAAATTATGCTCAATCTCCCACAATGCCTTGATTATAGAGTGGTTCAGTAGAGTGAACTTGTATGGAGTGCCATGTGTCACTGTTTCAACCTTCAACCCTAAAAATGATACAAGAAAAACTAAATTTCGTGCAATTTCAATTACTGTTTACGAAATTCAAATCTGATGCTCGGAGAGAAAGTTACGATGATTTTCCCTAGGTCACATGTTTGAGATGTAATTTTGGAGCCTGCAAAAACCCTAACTTCCTCGAATCATATCTCTAAAAATATATCGAACCAAGATCTAAAATTTGTACACGAAGTTCATAAATATTTCCACTCCACATGGTTGTAATTTCAACTTCTGAAGCTTTCTATAAATAAATTTAGAGTGGAAATTCCAAGATGGCCTATTTGAAGAAGTGAAACCCTATAATCTAAATCTCTGATACCAAATATTGTGCAACCAAATCATAAAACTAAAGAAAATATAGATCAATGAAATTAGGAATAGCCTCTTCGAGGGGGAGACCTCTTTTACATCACACAAATAAGCAATTATTGGATGATACAAATGATTAGACATCCTTGGTATATATAGGAGTCTAAGGGGTCACAATATAATCAAAGCCTACATAACAATAATAATGTAAGGGCACAACAATAATAATTGTGGGCTTCTATGAGGCACAACAATAACAATATGGGGGATACATGGGTACAACAATAACAATAGAGGGCTACACTAACAATAACAAATAGGCAGCTACACTAACAATAATAATAAGGGGGCTACACTAGTATTATAGGTACCTAACATGCACTAGTTTAACTGCACCAGTACATGCATATTCCCAAGTGCACCACTATTTTTTTTAATTAAAAACCCTATGGTGGTGCACCTTATTGTTTACGCATTGATGCATTTAAATACATTAAGAGAATTGGTGAATCATTTGAGTATAGCACCAAAATGGTGAAAATTAGTTTTACGATTGGCATTTCATAAATTTAATATTTGTTTGGTGTTATAGAGTAGTATACGCACTGGTGCGCTTTATATAGGTAGTGCACCGTTGTTTTTTATTTTTATAAAAAAATAGCCCTACAACTGTGTACCACTCACTATTAATCATTGGTGCTTGATGTTAGTTACGCACTCGGGCATTCACATACTTGTTTAGCATTGGGGCATTGTGAGAGTATAGCACCGAATAGGGCAAAATGAATTTTATGACCGATTTTTTTTTAAATTCAACCCTTTCCGATGTTATCGAGTATTATACGCACCACTACGCATTATGTACTTAGCGCACCACTACATTTTTTATTTTTTATATAAAAAAATTGTCGTTGTGCACCATATGTTGTTAAGCACCAATGCATATGATTATATAACGCATCGGTGCATTTCGGGCATGATATATGCACCGTTAAAAAAGATGTGCTCGGTCATCTCCGCTAGTGACCTCCGTACAAATGGATTTTTAGGCTATTTTTATAGGTCCTTCTACAAAAATCTCTGCTAGAGGGTCTTTTCTTTGTAGTGTTAGAAGGAATTTGTAGTTGTTTTGGTTGGGTTATATGTGTTGGAGGAATCACAAAATGTGGTTGCGAAGTTGATTGACAATATTGAATAAATGGGGCTTGTTGTTGCTACAAATATTGTTTTTTATATTGTTGAAAGGGAAGAGATTGTTGATGATATAAGTTGAGGATATACGGGTTGATATTTGTTGAGGATTATAAGGAGGTTGGTTTTCATAAGTAGGTTGTCACCAACCCTATTGAAAGGGTTAGTTTTGGGCCCACTGAGGAGGCCATGCTTGCCAAGGCATAGGAGCATTCCAAGTATTTTGTACAAAATTGCATCATAATATTGAGTAAATTGTTGAGTAGAATCTTGAGAAATACCTGTTACCCATGGCTACTAAAACCTTCTAGGTGCAACATAGTATAAAGATCCCATTGCTTAAATTTCTCCTTTTTATATTGCTTTCAATTTTGTTAATGTAGGACAATTTTCAGTTGCATATTTTTTTGCATGGATGCCACAAATCTGACTACTATCTAGTGGACATTCTCTTAATGGATGTTATTGATAATACTTCATTTTTCTCTTCTTACCTCTTCTTGGATTTTAATGTACCTATATGTAAGCCAAGTGTACTTAATAGTTATGTTTTTAAATCCTCTAAAAAATTGTTTAATTCTTCCCTTGTCACACGTATGGCTGACTTAGTGATTTTAGAAAGAGCATATCTTTGACCCTTGCCAACTTTAGCTATTCCTCTAAAATATGTCCAACACAACTCATATATTTGTGTAAAAGGTGAGTAGGAAATATCACCTACTCCTATAAGATTAAGTACATCAATATATTCATTCCTAATACCTTTTAAGAAATTTATGGGAATGGTATCTAGATTTAATGCATTTTGTTTAGATTTTTGGATATTATACGAAAACCTTTCCAAATAGTCTAGAAGACTTTCTTCCTCTTGTTGGGACATCTTAAAGATATCCTCCTTAAAGTTGGTAGGCCTACAATATGGTTGATATTATTTTTATAATTTTTTTCCCGTATCCTCCCAATACATAATATTATGTTCCCCTAAACCCATAAACCATTTAGGGTGACTCCTTCTAAGGTAGTTAGAAACAAACAAAGTTTTTAATCATTTGTGTATCCATAAGTGTGACACAAAATTTCAAACTCAAAAAGGAAAGCATCAATATCTTTAGTTGACATACCATAAAAATTTGGAAGTATAGATGATGGGACATCTTTTCATTTTTACCTCAATAACAATACTATTGATGATTCAAAATGGGAAATCCAAAAGTAACTTCATTTTCTAATTCTTGTGATGATCCAAGTCCTTCTCCTCTCTCAACTCTTCTTTCTATTCTTATGTTAGATCTGCTTTCATTGTTATTTGGTTTTGCTTTTCTTTATATTTTCCCTAATGTTGTTATTTAACTGGTTATTCTTTCTATTTCTACTAATGTTGCTTTTCTCGTGTTGTTCTTTCTCTTTCTCTTACAATTGCAACATCTATATTGAGTTCTTATTCCCCATTTTCTATCATATACTCTTCCCAAATCACCCAAAATTCTTTAGTCCAATCTTGAGGGTTTTCTTTAGATGTTCTACTAGATGAGCTTACTTGAATTTGTCCTTCCCTTTATGCTTCTACAATCAATGATGTTTCTTGGGTGGATGTACTCGGTTGTAATTGTCCTTCTCTTTAATAAATCAAACTTTGTTATCCCTAGGACTAATTAATCTATTCATATATAAAATTGACAACGATCTGCGACAACTCACAAAAGTGAAAGCCCAAGTTCTTACCTCTCGTCTTAATGCTTTCACTCCTACTTGTCGTAAATGTTTATATCAAAACAATGCGAAATGTCAATTACCTAAAACCAAAACTAAAGCTAGTTTCTCTTATAATGGTGCCAAAAATGTAAGGTTTAGTTTACATGCATAAATTA
The DNA here is from genome assembly GCA_000404065.3 of Pinus taeda. NCBI lineage: Eukaryota > Viridiplantae > Streptophyta > Pinopsida > Pinales > Pinaceae > Pinus > Pinus taeda. The sequence goes on from APFE030891945.1 coordinate 65,650, forward strand.
AGACATCATTATATCAATATGAAGTTTGCAAACAAATGAATTACACTCACTATATGTGAAAGAAATATCTTAGAATTTTTCTAAGATGTTACTTAATGAATACTAATTTTAACTAAAAATGAAATTCAAAATAACAACTATGATAAAAGAAAGTATGAATGCTAACAAAATCTTAACTAAAATAAATTTAAACTAACAATTATAATGAAAGGAACTATGAATGCTAATCATATCACTATAATGGAAAACTAAAAATTCTAACTTGATATCATAAGGAAAATTAAAACTATATTCACTCAAAGTATTTCAATAAAAGTTTACAATGGCAATATAATTTTTAAAGCAAAATAAGAACTAATCCTTCTTATCTAAGGTTGCCAAAGCTTTCATAGTAGAAAATCAAGTTGTGAGGTCTCATGCCTCAAGTGGCTCCCACAACAATACTTTGTTCACACATGGAATTTTTCAATTGAGAAGGAATTCTAACATTCATGCATCAAAATAGAATATTTTTTAAATCAGATGAAATGAAATAAACTTGGTCAAATCTATCTAGCTCATTAGCATCCATCAAGGTCTTAATGGGTGGAAAAACAGTTGTAATATATCTATTTGACTCTTGTGGTTGGAAGAGACTTGTAGTGGTACTCCGCAGACCACTTCAATACTTGTTATAAAGAAGGCATATACATGGTTAGAAAGAAAATTCTACCTAGTTAAATGAAATGCTTGTTGCCATATATAAGCAGAGACTGATATAAAAATATAACAAAGATTTAAAAGAAAATAAAGAAGAGTATTTACTAGGAAATTAATGCACAAGAAATAAGAAATATGTACACATGAAAGATGAGTGCACAGGCCACAGTTTGGGGCCCTCAAGACTTTGGCTTGAACATACAATAAAATACATTCATTATACAACTCAAAGCCACTATATATTAATGGTAGAAACAAGTACAACACTTAGTTAAAAGTTTTATGTATGAAGGAACTCAATCCCCTAGTCTCCACTTCTTATAGTTATTTATACAAACCAAATGAAACTAACTAAACTATCAATACTTTATGAAATAGCTATAACCTTGATGTGGCATCTAAGTTCAACAAATCCAATCCCTAGATCAATCAAATACATGCTAGTCACATGGTCTAGAGGAGGTGCAGATTTTCCCTTTGTTGTTGCATAATTTTCTTTGTTACCACAACATTCGCTGCAACACTGAACGGTCCCTTGTGATTGAGGTTTCACAAATCCAAGAGGAAAACAACCATGTTGTGAGCCCAGGGAACAAAACCCATTTCTTCATTTTACCTTAAATTGTCTACAAGTTCTAAACAAAGGACAATTTAAAAAATTATTTCTTTCTTGTAAAAACTAACAAAAAAATGAATTTTCAACATTTAAATTTGCTAAATAACCAACAACAAAAAGATAGTGTAAACACCTTTTCATGGGTTTATTTATCTTTATTGGGGAAAAATGTAAACAAAATGCACAAAATCGATGGAAAATAAGGTGGATATGGGCAAAATGAAGAAAGTTTATGTGGCTTTTCAATGACAAAATTAAGGACTAACACATACCTCTAGTAGATTTTTGGAAACACAATGGTACCTCTCAACTCATCAAATTATCATTGATTCTAGGCAAGGTATATTTATTTTATGGTTGCCTTGTTTGGTTATCTATATTCAATTCATAATCTAAGGGTACTATCTTTATTTTTAAGAAATAAAGTTGGTACTCCCCATGGAGACACATTGGGCCTAATGTGCCTAGTGTCCAACATTTTCTTTAGCTACATGTTTAATTCAACTAACTCAAGTGCGCTCATCATGTAGGGTGCTCTAGATATGTGCATTGACCTAAGAATAAGCTCTATTAAGAAATATATATCTCATTTTGGAGGCAAACCCTATATTTCCTCGAGAAATACATTTCTATACTCCAAAATAATAGACGATCCTCAATCTTTATCTTGTTATCCTCAACAAAATTTTAAATGTAAATAGAAAACAACTCACATATTTTTCTATAATATTTCTTAAGTTACAAAGTTGAGGTTTGTCTTACTAACATTGGGTTTCTTTTTTTTTCCTTGTAATCTTCTTGGGTTTCCTTCATCATTTCTACATTGTGTTTTTTTGCTAAAATAGTCCAACTTTGCCTTGTGAACTACCATCGAATCCATTCATATTAGCAGGTGATATGACCCCATTGGAGTCACATTTTAAGTTGCTTGAGTGTGTGCACCAGTCATCTAGAATGGGTACTCTTCAATTACCTTAGCCACCTTTCTCTTTGTCCCTATAGCAACTTACACAAACCAAGCCTTGGGTATGCTTCTTTTTCCGCGACACAGAAGCTTCAACAACTTGTAAAGAAATATAACTGAGGTTAGATCTAGGGTTAATCAAAATGAAAATAGAAAGTTTGGCTAATATAGCTTCCATATCCACCATAGAGGCTTAGTGGTTTGCTTGATAATTTTCAACAGTTGCATAAATCTTTGGCACATTTTTTGCTACACCATCAACTATAGTAGCCCCTTGAACATTAAATGTTTTCCTATCATTGTGTCACTCATAAGGGAAATTTAAAAATAGTTAATTCTCTTTGTGCCCCCAACATTTCAATGACATTTTCTTTGATTCTTTTGCTTCTTCTTTTGCTTGTATGGTTGGTTTATCCCCACTTTGAGTGGGGAAGTTTTATTAACACTCAGTTCTAGTTGGTACATTGAATTTAACACTCTTCCCTGAAACTTATAGCATGAAGATTTTGATCATTTCTTCTTGAATCTAATTTTCTCCTTCTTCCTCCACTATGTCCAAGACTCAATCTTTTGTTTTGATTGGTCATAGCAGTACTTATCCTTTCTATGGTGGTTTTTGGCTCATCAAACTCAATTTTTTCCTGATGGGATTGTGGTAATCCACTAAGAAAGTGTTATATTTTTATTTTCTCATTCTCATTGTAAGGAACATATCTTAGCATCTCTATAAATATATTGGCATATGCATCCATGGTGAGTTTCCCCAACTTGTGTTTATGAAATTCTTTGATTTTTGCATCATAACACCTTTTATATAGGTATTTATCCTTTAAATATATTTTTTAATTTACTCCATGTAAACTTACTCTCTCGAATTCCCTAGATATTCTTAAGATCTTCCCATAAGATATTGATCTAAATGTAATCATAGACTTAAAATGGTGTACAATCGATTAACCATTAATGAATTGAATGTTAGCTAAAAGCACGGAAATCGAGGAAAACTGCTTGAAAAGAAGACTTTACGACAACTGATTAAACACAATTAGGATGCATAAGAAATGAATCTATATACTGTAAAAACACAATTATACCAGACATCAAGATTGATTCAAGAGTTCGTTCCCGATGGACTATGTCCCTGGGTCTGCTTTCAAGATGGGCGGCCATTTTTATTAGGAATGAAAAGAAGGAGTTGATTACACAGTGATTTTGTTAGAGGGGACTTGCACACAGGTAATTCTAACCTCTGTAACTAGGAGGCTCTCTGAACCATCTTCCCAACACTTCTTACGGATCCCTAATCTGACTCTGGATGCCCAAGATATGATCAAAACACCGACCGCCTCTCTGTCTCAGCGTCTGAATGACAAGTTCCAAAAACACTCAAAATCCTCACTGACTCTTCACAAGTCTGCAAATGTACATTTATACAGTGATTAGATGCATCATAACCACTATGGCTAACTTGGGAATGCATCAGCTACCTTTGAGGGTACAATTTAGGGTTTTAGGTGTGATTTGGTGTGTCACATAGTGACTTTACAAAAGTTGTCTGTAAATAATTAATTAAAACCAAAATAAAACCCAAAATAAACATTAGGATAAGCCATAACCGCAGACGATCAGGCTAACCGGGCAGAGGGCTAATGGTTTCCATGTGAACGTTGGCAGTTTCGCTAACTGCCACATGTGACAACTGTTGCAACGTTTAACCTCCGACGTAGTTTCGGTTCCCAAGTGTTCACATATCAATAGTTTCTGCAGCGGTCTACTTTGACGATTTCTCCAAGCCGATAGTCAACTCTACTACTTCTCGTTCACATGTTAACTGTCTTGCTAATGGTTGCATTAACCTCCGATGTGGTTAGAACAGAACTGTGGATTGTTTACCAATGTTTTAACCCTGACGGTCACCCATACACCTAGTCACAAGGCTCTCCAACATGGTTAGTTGTCTGCGCGGTCATCTAGTAGTTAGGGCTTGTTTAATGGTTGTTTATAATGTTTTGAATGTTTTAAACATATGGTTGAGAGTTAGTTTAGCACGTAGGTTTATGTATTAACATAGTTTGGATAACCATTTTGAGTGTGATGGTTACATCAGGACTTAGGCATAGGTTCTTAATACATATGCAATGTAAGTGCATTTGGTAGATTAGGATTAGGGTTTACATTTTGTTTGTAAAACCCCATGTTCAACATATTATCACAATTTGACGAAACCAAATGCATATTGTTGACACAATCCACAGTTGCGAAGACAACCCTGACGACATATCAAACCTCTGCCATGAGTGACACTCATGTCGACACCAAATCCTACGAGTCGAATGACAAGACACATGTCATCGACCAATCCTGGCAGAACTGTCGATGAACACAAGTTGACATCCAAGTAGAAACCCATATCAACTGAACGCCATAAAAACCATAACATTACCTAAACACCCTGATCCATAACCAACACTGTCGAAACTAACGACACCAAACTGAATTGATGAAGACACTGAACACCTATGCAATGATCTAACGAGATCCTCCTAGATCAAATATCAATTTTGCATCTTAGGTTAAATATGGCTAATCAGGCCTTCATATTCTTAGAATAATTATTTACTCTGAAGTATTTCTTTAGACCCAACGACTATACCCCAAATTCTTTGTTCTTGTTAACTTCTCTATCAAATGTAGAAGGTTTATCCTTTTCGAACTCTTTAGGAAATTAACTCTTTGCAACTTTTTTCTTCTTCTTTTTATGTGACTATGATCTAGTTGTTATGATGGACAATATGTAAAAACTTTTAGTTTTGTATTCAAATGTGTTTGTTGAGGTGTCTTTGTTGGTTGTGTCCTTTTTTTCACTCGTGTGCCTCTTCCTTGACACACTTTATTTTGTCTTGCTAGTTGTTGGCCCATAATTTTAAATTTTGTATGGGCTACCAAACTTTTTTGACTTATTAGTGTCCATGTGTTATGCAACAAAATGGGGAATAGGTGGAAGGGAACTCTATGAATAAGGAGAAGAAACCATAGGCAAGTTGAGCATAGAATTAGAAACCAATAAGAAGAGGGATAAGGATGGCTAAGGGTCTCTTGTCTTAACCATCAACTATTTGGCTCAAAAGTGAGATGAATAAGTTCAAGCTATGTGTGGGTGAAATAGGGGAGCCTAAGAGGGAATGAAGCCTAGCAATTAAATCTAAGAGACAAATTAATCAGAAGTGCAATAAAGAGTCGGAAGCATAATACAGATAATGGAACTATATATAATAAAAAAGATTGACGCTACACCCATCATGCTCTACTTTTGAAGTTTATCCTCCAATGAACCACAACATCAACCATCATCATAGGGATAAGCCTCTAAATTGAATCATAATGATGGAGCCATATAAGAGTTAACGACATTGAATGTGTCTATAGACTAAGGTGATGGATCATTTCTGTTTGTGTGATATCACCCCTTTCAATGTTTGTATGAGCACCCGGTGGCATAGGTTTATCATGACCAAAGGTGACAATGCATTGGGCGGTATCACCTTTTCACAAATGAACTGGGGTTGACACCTTTCATGAGTGTGGGATATTGTCAAAGTGAGTAATATGAATGTCATTCTCTTAGAAAAGTAGGGAATTCCTCATTCCAATATAGGTCACAGAGCGAGGGGTCATGAAGAAGACCTTCATTGGCTAGCTTTTTAGCCAAATTATTTATAAAATGCCTACGATGAAAGGGAATGATCGTTGAGACATGGTAAAAAAAAATTAGAAATGTGTTATGGACCACTTCTAAATTCCAAATACCTAATACCTTGGACGGAGGAGAGTCATTTTGAATTTTATTGAACATATGAATTATTAATTTTGAGTTCCCTTCCATAATGAGATAAGTGTAACCCACACTAATTGCTACTTGAAGACCATATTCTAGAGAAAAAATGTGTGTTGTGTTGTTTCTTTCCCACCATGGTGATCTCCCATATATTGTGAGCATGAAGCCCCTGTTATTCCTTAAATCTCCACCAAAGCTCAATGGGCCTAGATTTCCCTTGAACACACCATCAAAGATTAGTTTGGTAAAAAAAAGGGGAGGGGAAACCATGAATCAAGGATTACCAAGTGGTGTTTCTAACTTGCAACCCGAGGAAGAGACGATGAGGGAGTAAGGTCAAGGGATTTCAAAATGACAGTGTCCAGGTTGTTTCTTTTACACTCTTGTTTAGTCCAAGGAGTGAATATGATGGTCTCCTTGATTTTATTTAATACCTTAGCCCATGAGAAGTCTACTGAAGATACTTGGTTCTTAAAAATGTGTTTTTTTCATTCCTTCCAGATTCCCCTTAGGATAAATATAAGGAAGATCTATTCGCCTGGATTAATAATTATATGATTTGAACTTATTGACCTCCATTTGGTTATGGTTGATGTTATGCATTCTTTGTTTTTGTCAAATTGTTGAAAATTTATCGCTCCTTTGTCCCATTAGTTAAAGGCAAATGGGCAAGTGTTTAAAATATGGTCTGCTATTTATAGATTTTGATTGCATAAATGGCATAGAGAGAATCCCCGAAATTCCTTACTCTAAGTATTGTCCCAAGTGAGGGTCTTACCATAGACCAATAACCAAACAAATAAGGAGGCTTTTGGCCATAATTTTTTCTCTATATTGTAGTACAACATTCTATAATGGGTATATCTTCATTCTTCACTGCTAGACTATAGGCCTCTCTAATATTCAACGAAACAACTAGCTTATATCCTCGTATTAATTTTTCTTCTTCCCATTATTTTTTTATAGTCTACTTGTTAAAGTAATCCAAAAATTATTACAAATGCCATCATCTAGGATAGGGTTCAAATTTTCCTTGGGAAGTCAAGATTGCTAGTGTAAATGTTCTAAATGCTTCGCCTAGAAATGTGAGGTTGTGATGTAGCCTTGAGAGGTCGTTGATTCATGTAGATGAATGAGAACCTCTTGATCCTTCAATTTTGGATGCTACTATTGAGAATATTCCTATAATAGGATCAAGTTCTCATTTAGGATCTCCCAGAAGCAGTGGTTTCGATCAAATGATGGTTTCTCCAAAAGACATTCCAAATTTATGAATCTTCAATTTCTCCATCCAATTTTGATAAGGATGTTTTTTGTAATTTTGGGAGCATCTCCAAAGTTCAATCCAAGTCTTGTTTGGATTGTGTATTAGTTGCCACCATGTTTTTCCTTCCAATGTTTTACACAGTAATTTGTCACCGTCCCCGTTACCCCTTTTCCCATACATTGGAGGACTTATTCTGGGACCTGTGAGAAGTGACATAACCTGAAAACACCTGCCTTGTATCCCCTTGAGTATGTACTTCATATGCCTTGAAGACACCTTCTGCAAAATACCCATAAAATAGCCCTTTTTTCCATTGGCATTGTTCCACAGTGTATCACTCGCGCCAATGAGGGAAATCCTCCAAAGAGGGAGCGCCAGCTGGCGCTCTGTCTCAGAGTGGCACTAGCGCCAACCCAGTTGGGTAAAGTTTTTAACAAACCAACTTGCGAAGGTTCTTCCTAACCTATTCATGAACTGATTCCAGTTTGAGTTAGTTCAGTTGGGCTTCGAATCTCCATAGAAGGAAAGTAGTTCTCCACCTCTCATGGAAGCTTCCTAATGATAAGGCCAATCCCATGAATCTTGTGGATGATCCTAACTCCTTCTCCTTTCTCTATATGAGCTTGTCCTTTTGCCTTTGACAAGCTAGTTAGTAATTCTACTCTTCAAGCTCCAAAT
>APFE030891945.1:73728-86012 GCA_000404065.3 Pinus taeda
TTGTCCAGTAACCAAGGAGAGAGAGACTTGTTCCCATTCCCAACAAGCTTTGCAAGACATGTGCTACTGATCACCCAGCCAAAGGAGGATTTGACGTTAGAACTATGGTTGTATTCTTCTTTATTTATCAATAATAGACGACTATCATTATGGTTCCACTCTTATTGTCTTTATAATGATGTTTGAGTTATATCCTTTCTAACTGATATATAGTTGCATTTCTTGGATTTTATGCTTGTATTTGTGTTATTCTTTACATGTGCAGGTGTCCGTTCACGAGGATCGTGAGGATTGTGAACAGCTGGAGCGAAAGAACGGGAGCGACGACTCTTCTACAAATACTAGCGTTGGATTCGAGGTAGGCCCTCATCATCTGTCTTTACTTTGCAATTAGGAACTTGCATGTTAGTGTTGTTCGATTGTTGCTAGACCCCATTTAGGCTAGTGGGATCGCCTCTGTCCGCAGAGGGGATTTACCTACACAACACAAGGCTTCACTAAAGATAGTGGGATCCCTGAGTTCTAAACCTATGTTTAGAGAAAGGAGCATTGAAGATTTCAATTTCTTTAAACAATATTTTTAGGGCCAATGAGTGTAGAAAAGAGACACATTGGCATCACTTAATTTATTTGAGGAAGACAAGGTGACTCGCAATGATAAGAGAGTGAAAGGTCCAACTAGCTATTTTCTATTATATTTTTCTAAGAGATCTTCACATGAAGCTTGACGAAGAATTTTATCCATCATAGGTAGAGCTAGATATTTGAATGGAAGTGAGTCCATTGAAAATCAAGAATTATAGAAATGTGAAGTTAAATAGTGGGAGGATTATTGAAGAAAAATATTTGAGACTTACAATTATTGATGTTGGTTCCAAATGCTACCATAAAATCTTCAAGGAAATGCTTGAAGGCTATAGCTTCCTATATTGTGAGAATGGCCATAAGGATGATATCATCCATAAATTATTGATGTGAATTTATGATATTAGTACCATAAGCCTTAAGGCATTTAATTCTACCTTTGTTTAGCCATGGCTTTGAATGTGTGGCCTAACCCCCCTTCCATAAGAATGAAAAGAAAGTAAGAGAGAGGATCTATTGTCTAATTCCTCTGGATGGGTTGAAGGTCAAGGAAGAAGAGTTATTTATCATAGTGGAGAAGAAAGCCTTTGAGATAAGGGAGAGAACCAAAAGTACCCATTTTTTAGTAAATCCAAAGATAATGAGGATATGATGAATGTATTGCTAGATTATTTAGTCAAAAGCTTTAGACACGCGAAGCTTGAAGAGCATTCCATAATTTTTTGAAGTATTCAAGGAGTGAATCATCTCATGGGAAAGGATGATGCTATCTAGGAATTGTCTTCCCGCCACTTAACTAAATCTTTCTAGTGAGATGATATGGGGAGAAGGGATTTTAGTTAGTTTTCTATGACCTTGTGATGATTATTTTGTATATAACATTGCAAATGGATATTGGTTTAAACTTTCTATCTACATTTTCCACTTTGGGTATGAGAGTCAGTAAAGTAGCACTAAGGGTAGGAAATATAGAAGGTGTCTTTCTGAAGTTCACTGCCAAGTCCTAGACATCCTTTTGAATAATCAAGCAATGAGCTTGGAATAAGTCCATGGTGAATCCATTGGTTCTAGATGCTTTGCCTTTGAGCATTTCCATTACTACTTGTTCTACTTCTACCATGGTAATTTCTCTAAGGAGGTGATCTAAAAATGGTGCTCTTAGGCTTCTTGTCTAACTTACAAGAACCTCTCCCACTTCCAAAGCTTATAATTTTCCCAAGTCTTAATGTTTAACCAATGCGGAAATAAGAAATGCTTGAAAATATGGGTGTATGCTTGTATTTGTTTTTAGCTGATTATTTACTTTAAAATCTATTGTTTGTGCTGATATGGGAAGGTACTTAAACTGATACATAAATGCATATAACATTAGTTAAAGCACCAGTAAAAACAAACACATAAGGTAACAGTATAATATGGAGTTCACCCTGATATCTTGGGCTACGTATCCTTGAGCTCTAATCAACTCGATTAGGCTCTCTGGGATTATGGAAATAGTTCTTTTACAAGTGCCTACACTTAACTCCAATGTTTTACACAGGAACATTGGGCTCGGAATACCATCTTATCCCTTGGTTGTTGGAGCTCTTTGGCTTTCTAGCTCTGGCTCTGTGGCTCGGGCTCTGGTTTTGGCTCTCAGCTCTCGCTTCTAGCGCTCCCTCTAGCTCTTGGCTCTAGCTATGGCTCACGGCTCTCTGCTCTAGATTTTCTAAGCTCGTTCTCCTGGCCTTTGCATACCTCTGTGAGTTGCTCGACCTCTAAGCAACTCCAACAACAATATGATGTTGTCAATTGAGTTCTCTATCTTTTCGGCTCTGCCTCTAACCTCTGGTGGCTCTGCCTATTACTGTGAGCTCAGCTCTGGTTTTTCTGCTTCCAGGTCTGCTCTACTGCTTCTTCCTTTTACTCTCTGTCTATTTGTGGCTTAACGCCAATCCGTCTCATGACTGTTTGCTTCCTCTCCCGGCTCTTTAGATCGCTTGCCTCTGTTCGCTGGAATTCCCTGCTCTGCGTCATCATCAATGTAACGCTTCATAGAGAGGTGGCCACTTGTCTCCTCACGTGCTGAGCCAACTCTTCCTCAAGCGGTTCGTTACTTCGGTTACTCTGTGAAATGATTCATCTGCCAACTCAGCGGTCCAATCGAAATTCAACCTTTATGTGTCGAAGCTTATTCTCTCTGTCAAGTCTGGTTTCCCATCGAGCGCAATGTCCGCCATCAGATTTGGGGCCTCCAGATCCTACAGGCATCGCTCTTATCGCACGGTTGACTTGCTCGGACATTAGCTTGTTATGAGAGTGGTTTTCTCTCTCATCTGTCGGACACGCGCCATTCGCTGTATGCCATCGCTCGTTCTCCTGACAAACCCACTTACCACCCGAAACGCCTCCGATATTTCGTCGGTTTTGGAGCGCGAGACCCGCCTTTAGTTTTAGCACTTTTCCCATGGTTTCTTGGCTTTCCTTGTGACCGAGCGTTCAGGGATTTTCCATTTCGAGGGGTTTTGCCCTGCGCAAAACAGCCTCCGTTTGTGCTAATCGTGCATCAGAAACAACCTCCGTTTTCTAGCCTAAGCCTCCTAACTGCCATTTTTGCACCATGCACAGTCCCCATGGGCCAACGGTCAATGGGCTTTGACCAAAGGTCCTCATTGCTCTGTGTTGGCTGCAAATTGTCATTGTTCAAAGGTTATTTCTGATAGGCTTTGACATCCATAAGACTTTAAACTTTGGTATGAGCTTTTACAGAGCTCAGGTAGCTTTAAGAGAGTTTAAGGATCCAATTCAGATCACGCCTTCCCACTAAAAGAACTTTTGGTCCACCAAAAGATTGATATACTAATCTGAGTAGTAATTGAGAGTAAAAAAACCCTCTTCTTTCAACCTCCTTACACTTGCCTTTGCATAGTACCTCTGAACCACAATCTTTAACGACTTCCCTTCTTGGATGGGTTGGTCGTTTTAGGAAGAATTTGTTTCCTCCTTGACTTCATGCAGAACTTTTGCTATGACAGAAGGTAGTTTGAACTTCTTTGCCTTGATCCTTGATCCAAGGTGGCTCAAACAAATGTGAAGTACATCTGCTCCACAAAACTTTCTTTTGTCCCTGTTTGAAAAGATGCCAACAACAACTGTTAACAACAGCAAGCATATAGAAGACAACTATATGGGCTAAATCCTGCTTCAACAAAGAAACAAATTTCACATCCTGTCAACCCTTCCATGTCTTGTATCTACATACAAATGATTAACTAGAAAACAAGCCAATAAAACATGCCTTTACAACAAATGACCCTCTAAGTCAAGCATGTGGGAAAAATACCTTTAGGACTCTTTTCCAAAAGATGAAACACTTCATCATTATCTCCATTTTGGAGACCAAGTTAACTTCTCCCAAGCCAACATTACATGCATCTCATGCTCATACATGCATTCCATCTTTCAACTTTCACTTAAGTACATTGTACTTTCGAAGTTGAAATGAACATATTGTTGCAGTAATGAAGTAAGTTTCCTACTCAACTTCTTTCTATTTACCATTTTGGTAAGATCCTGCAACTTGCATTTATTCCACAAAGAAATGCAAACAGATGCATCACTAGACATGTAGCCTTAATTGGATAAGAATTCTAACCATTTCTTACCAATCCACTTCAAAGGTCCCTCCTTTGTTTGCATGTCAGCATCAATATGTGAATCATCCTAAACCACATCAATCATGGAATCTTTATTTCCATCCCTGCCATTTTCTTTTTCCACCTTCTCCTTTAGCTTTGGTGGAAGCAGTGCTAGATTCAAAATCCAACACCTTTCGACAAGATGCCCTTGCTTATGGCAGTAAGTGCAACACACGGGCATCCTTTTGATAGCATGATTTGCCTTGTCCTATGGACCTTTGGCTGCTTGTTTCTTTTCCTTCAAAAGTTTCCTGTATGTGGACATCCTCTCCAACATCTAGAAACATAATGGTTATCCAAACCACAAAAGGAACATGCAATTCTTTTTCCAAGCTTTACAAAATCAAAAGGAATGTGTTTAGAACCATATTTATACCTACCTTTTTCACCTTTATTGCCTACATGAGGAGGTGAGACAAATGAAGAAGTACCTCCCTTTGGAACACTATCACTTTCTTCAAGGTTGTCAGAGTTTCCACAACCCTCTGGTTCAAGTATGTGCTTATGAACACCTACATCATGCGAATGATGTTTCGAGCTATTGTATTCTTCCTTAATACAATCCTCACACTTCTGAGGTAGAGGACCTGCAATGAAGCTCCTTTTTGGAACTGTTTCAATGGCCTTCATGACAGCTTTGGAATTCTCTCCATAAGACTGTCCATAGCCAAGACCCAAATACTTAGGCCTTTCCTTGACCATTATTGGCTCAACAATACCTTGTGCATGTTTAACCAATCCTTTTCCTTCATAGCCCATCTTGGACATTAGCTTGTAACTTATGCCTCTGGTATGTTTTTCAAAAGAACCAATATAAGCATTCTTAGAAGAATTTGAAGACAAACAGGAATGGTTTACCTCTTCTTCAAGTTGATACTTGGCCAAGGCTTCTTTTGCAACAAAGAGTTGTGACTCCAACTCATGCATCCTTTTCAAGTTCATACTTGCAATATGAAGTTTCAAACAGGAATGGTTTACCTCTTCTTCAAGCTGATACTTGGCCAAGGCTTCTTTTGCAACAAAGAGTTGTGACTCCAACTCATGCATCCTTTTCAAGTTCATACTTGCAATATGAAGTTGCCTCTCCATTTCCTGTAATTTGCTAGAAATCATCTGCTTCTCTTCCTCCAAAGAATTCAGTTGCTCTCTAAGTATGCTGCTCTTCCTTCCATCCTCATACATTTCTCTCACTATATCCATCATGGTGGACAAGTCTTGCTTCATGTCTCCATCAAATGAACTTGTGAAGAAAGAATATTTTGAGGACTCACTTGTAGAAGTTGTCATTTTCAAAATACATAAAAGAACTTCAAACAAGATTGTTAAAGAGCTTATCCAGTAACCTCTTGCAACAACCTTTTGTGCTTCAAGGATTGCCCTGAGGTCCTTCAGGATAGAAGAATGCCTTCAGCTCTTCTCCCTTTTTGTCCTTCCTGGACTGAGCTATCAATAGCTTTCCCTTCACCCTTGCAAACTCAAACAATAGTCAGTCTGCAACCAACCATACAATCGATGAGGCAATCAATCCTTGACTGTCCAAACACCTTTCAGACAAGCAATCTTTGCCCTATCAATCAAGCATTCTATTACAACCTTCTTTGAAGGTGGGGTTAATCAATCTTAAGCTCTGATACGACCTAATCTGAAAATGGGGCTCTTAGGCTTCTTGTCTAACTTACAAGAACCTCTCCCACTTCCAAAGCTTTTAATTTTCCCAAGTCTTAATGATTAACCAATGCGGAAATAAGAAATCCTTGAAAATATGGGTGTATGCTTGTATTTGTTTTTAGCTGATTATTTACTTTAAAATCTGTTGTTTGTGTTGATATGGGAAGGTACTTAAACTGATACATAAATGCATATAACAGTGGTTAAAGCAGCAATATAAACAAACGCATAAGGCAACAGTATAATATGGAGTTCACCTTGATATCTTGGGCTATGTCTCCTTGAGCTCTAATCAACTCGATTAGGCTGTTTGGGATTATGGAAATAGTTCTTTTACAAGTGCCTACACTTAACTCCAATGTTTTACACAGGAACATTGGGCTCAGAACACCATTTTATCCCTTGGCTCTTGGAGCTCTTCGGATTTCTAGCTTTGGCCCTTGGCTCTGGCTGTGGCTCTTGCTCTAGTTGTGGCTCTGACTCTAGCTCTGGCTTTGTGGCTCAGGCTCAGGTTATGGCTCTCAGCTCTCACTTCTGGCGCTCGCTTTGGCTCTTGGCTCTGGCTGTGGCTCGTGGCTCTCTGCTCTGGATTTTCTAAGCTCTTTCTTCGAGCCTTTGCATGCCTCTGTGAGTTGCTCGACCTCCAAGAAACTCCAACAACAATATGTTGTTGCCAATTGAGCTCTATGGCTTTTCGGCTCTGCCTCCAACCTCTGGTGGCTCTGCCTATTACAGTGATCTCGACGCTGGTTTTTCTGCTTCCAGGTTTGCTCTACCGCTTCTTCCTTTTACTCTATGTTTATTCGTGGCTTAACGCCAATCTGTCTCATGATTGTTCGCTTCCTCTCCCGGCTCTTTGGATCGCCTGACTCTATCCGCTGAAATTCCCTACTCTGCATCATCATCACTATAACACTTCACAGAGAGGTGGCCACTTGTCTCCTCACGAACTGAGCCAGCTCTTCCTCAAGCGGTTCATTACTTCGATTACTCTGTGAAATGATTCATCCACCAACTCAACGGTCCAACCGGACTTCAACCTTTATGTGCCAAAGCTTATTCTCTCCATTGAGTCTGGTTTCCCATCGGGCGTAATCTTCGTCGTTAGAACTGGGGCCTCCAGATCCTACAGTGATCGCTCTTATCGCACAGTTGACTTACTCAGACATTAGCCCGCAATGAGAGCGGTTTTCTATCTCATCCACTTGACACGCGTCATTCACTCTATGGCATCGCTCATTCTCCTGACAAATCCACTTACCACCTAAAACGCCTCCGATATTCCGTCGGTTTTGGAGCACAGGACCCGCCTTCAGTTTTAAGGCTTTTCCCACTTTTTCTTGGCTTTCCTTGTGACGGAGCATTTGGGGATTTTCCATTTCAAGGGGTTTTTCCCAGCAATGCACAAAACAGCCTCTATTTGCGCTAATCGTGCATCAGAAACGACCTCCGTTTTCTGGTCTAAGCCTCCTAACTGCCATTTTTGTGCCATGCACAATCCCAATGGGCCAACGGTTAATGCACTTTGACCGAAGGTCCTCGTTGCTCTATGTTGGCTGCAAATTGTCGTTGTTCAGAGGTTATTTATGATAGGCTTTGACATCCATAAGACTTTAAACTTCAGTATGAGATTTTATAGAGCTCGGGTAGCTTTAAGAGAGTTTAAGGATCCAATTCGGATCAGGAGGGCATCATTTTGTTCTTGAGAGACTAAGTTCAGGATGTGCCAAGTGATTCTGTGAATGGAAATTGTATGATCTCTTTTAGATTTTAAGAGAAGGGATTGGTAAAAAGTGATTATTTCCTTTTCAATGTCCTCATAGCCTTCTAGTTAGTTGCCTTTGCTATCTTTGATGTGTGAGGTTTAGTTATGGTTTCAATGTTGGACAATTGATCTATGGGAAAATTTGGTTTTCTTCTCCACCTCCTTTAACCATTGTATTCTTGAATTTTGTTTCTAAAAGACCTCTTATTATGTGTTTTGTTCTTTGAGTTGTGTTTGAATCTCATTTTCTTGCATAAATAAAACTTTTGTTCTTCCCTCTAGGATTATGTTTTGTTGGATTTGTTCCATTTGTGCTACAAGATCTCTTTGAGCCTTGAAGATATCACCAAATTCTCGTTTGTTCCATTGTCTTTGTCGTGTTTTGAGGAATTTTAACCAGTGATAATGGTGCATAATCATGCCATTCTCATATGAGGCTTCGCTCCATCATTTTACTATATTCTTGTGGAAAGAAGGGTTTGTAGCTAGAAAGATTTAAAGTGCAAAAAGTGATTTTTGGGGCTATGTTACGAGTTTAAATTTAGACCGATGAGCCAATGATATGAGGTAAGGTAAAATGGTAGAATCAATGGATAATTATATTACCATTAAATTGAGGGAAGAGAGAATGATGAACCCTAGCTTCCATGTCGTCGCCTTGTACTCACTCTGCCCTGATCGATCATACAGACATGGAATGTCGGCTTCTTCCATCGACGTTGAACCGCATGTATTCCATTCCCTTCTGGGTGCTCACCTCCCTCTAATCTGTTCCGCTCTGGACAACAGCGTAGCAGATCTCGGCCCTCTGATGTTGCATATCTCAACAGTCGCCCCCTTCAGATAGTAGATGCAAAGGTTAAGGACGGAAATGTAGAATATAATCCTTCCTCTCCCCAGGCTATGGCTTTTGGGAAGAAATATTACGCTCTGAAAGGCTGCTCAACCCATTAGAACCTCTTCTGCCTCCCCAGAATAGTCGATACTCTGTATTTCATATTCAGAATTCTTTCAGCTTCCTGGATTTGCGTAGACGGAGAATCTGGGAGCTCTTTTGGGTGGAAAGAAATGACAAACTCAAATACCATTAGACTCTCACCTCATCTTCTCACAAGCCCCTGCGGCAAGTTCAGGAAAAGGTAGCCCACCATAGCACCAGCTTCCTCTCGTCTCAGATTTGCAGAGGAAAGCAGAAGTCTGATCACTCTACCTCGTTCTAGATCCAGATCGTGCTCCTTTCTGGCAAAACTCTGCTACAATGGGTGAGCTCTTCGGATCTTGTGCAGGACCTCAAGAAAATCCTAGAATTTAGGTTGGGGATTCCCTTTGCATCTCAACGACTCCTCCACGAAGGTAAACAACTTGAGGATCTTTCTCCCCTTTCTTTTTACAACATTAAGAGAAATGCCTCCATCATTTTTACCCTTCGTTTGAGAGTGGGAACTGTTGGACAGTCATCTTCAGCTGAGGCTTTTTCATACAAAGATGTTGTCCATGCTCAAATGCCCAAGAAAACAGCTCCACCAGCTCAGGCTCCCAAACCTTTTTTGGTGGACCAACTGGAGGAAACCCCCTCCATTGAAATAATGCATCCAATGCTGGATGAGCAAATCGAAAAGTATGCAGAGCATGCCATTATTTGCAGGTTCAATAGGCTATGGCCACGCACAGCAGATCTCTACCAATGGATTCACTCTAACTGGACCAACAATTGCAAGGTTCTTCTCTGCTTAAAGGGTTTCTTCATTGTAGTGTTTGCTCTCGATGAGGACTACCAAAAAGCATTAACTGAAGGCCCATGGTTTTGGGGCTCAGCAGGTTTATTCCTCGCCCCTTGGTTCCTAGATTTCGATCCCTCTACAACAATCATCACCAAGCTCCCCATCTAGGTGAGACTTCCTAATCTCCCGGCGCATCTATGGCACTTTGTTGTATTCGAAGGAATCGACAATACTCTAGGCCGCTTTCTAGCCACAGACACCTCTAGAGGGGAAAAGGGCATATACACCTTCGCCAGAATCTGTGCAAAAATAGACATGAGCAAAGGTCTACCTGATCAGATTAATCCTAGAATTTGAGACTTCCATTGGACTCAGACCCTGGATTACAAGAACACAGCCTTTCGCTGTCGAAATTGCCATCACACAGGGCACCTTCAGAGCTCTTGTCCCTCGATGCCTGCCCAAAAGAAGAAAGTCAATCCTAAGCCGAAATCCAAAAGTTGGAAACCTCATGTTCCTCCCCCCATGGATGAATTTGATTCCAGCTCAGATGAAGAGGAAGGGGATGTGGAAGGAATGGACGCAAAGCTGGCACAGGATCCGCCCTCGACTGGTCTTGAGGAATCTACTGTCCCACCAAATTCACAGAAAAGAACTCATGAGTCCTCTCCCCTGGATTCAGACAAGGAGCCCTCTCCATCAGCCCAGCTCAGTTTGCAAATCATACCAGCTCAGCAGAGTCATCTTGGTTGGGTCAAAGTTGGTAAAAAGAAAGGAAAAAAATGTCGAATAGTTGATTCTACCCACGTTGGGTAGAATCCTTTGTTTTGCTCTTGTTACTCTGTTCTTCTTGTTACTTCTTGCTTAGCACTGCTCTCTTCTTGTTATCTCTTAGGGGCCGAGGTGGATAGTCTATCCTTTCCGGCTGCCCGTTTTCTTGCTTCTCTTGGTTGTAACCTCATATTGTACCATACGTCCTCTTAATAGAATTAGTTTTTGCAGAGAAAAAAAAAATATTACCATTAAATTTTCAAATATCAGTAAGTAGTCCATTCAAGAGGTGATCTGATGTAAGACCCCCTCTTATTATTCTAAGTGTGTAATCTGTTGAAAATTTCGATATCTATGAGCTTAAAATTCTAGGTTTTTTCCTTACAAAGGTTTGAAATAACATTCAGGTGCCTTAAACTCCCTCTCTCTTTTTTCCCAACAATTTTATCATTTTGAAGTCACCTCCCATGATCCAATATTTATCCCTAATCAATGACAGATGCCATCCAAACTACAAACAAAGGAGGGATTTCTCCCAATATAATTGACCCATAAATGTTTGTGATATATCCTTGATATGTGGATCTGATTAAATTGAATTGAATTATGACAGTTCTTCTAGTTGAAAAAAAATTGGACAAGGCGATTTTAGAGGGATTGCAAATAAGTATTATGCCTCCTAAAGCACCCTGAGCATCAACAACTATGGAATGATGGCCTTTCTAGATTAAGGCTACAATCCTATTGAGTCATTCTTTTGAACTCTTGGTTTCTTGAATAAACACAATGCTTAGTTGCTCTTTGATAATTTTGTCTTTGAGAAGCTTGTGTTTTGGTTTTCCATTTAGGAACCCTGCATTCCAGGAGAGATTTTCTTTGGGTATTGGACGATTTGGGTTGGAAGGAGACTATTACTACAGAAATTCTTCTTATATTAACCAACCTTTAATGTAACCCTTGTTTATCTTAAGATTTTCTTCATGGGGAATTTATTTTTTATTTTTTAATTCCCAAAGATGAGGATTGAGGGGAATTATCTTGTAAGTGTTTCTCTTAATGCTCCTATGATTTGATGTAAGCTTTTGAGATTATATGAATTTGATGATATGGAATTGAGTTGAAATACTTCCATTGTTGGTCATTGCAATTAAAGGAACATAAAGTTCCTTCAATTCCATATTGTTTCATTTCTTTGTTTCAAATATTTCCTCAACTTCTTCAAGCATTTCAACATATTCCAATCCTTCGGCTTTGTCCACATTGTCAAACTTCCTTTTCTTGACTTTGTTCCCCTCTGCTTTAAGGGATTTGTGTGATTGTTCCCTTTTTGTCTTCCTTTTATCTATTCATATTTTCTATTTGTTTCTTGAACTTTGAATAAGGCAACATATCTATTATCGATTTTAGGCCCTGTGGTGGATGTTTCCCCCAAGGGTTTCTTGCCAATTCTAATTAAATTAAGATCATCAATTATATTTTGTTTGTTAATAAAAGTTATTATCTAGATCTTTCATTTTAAGATTAAAAGCTTAAGCTTATGTTGATTGGTGTAGTGCCAAATATTATCATAGTATAATTAGGAGTGAAGGTGCAACACAAATTAGTATCAAAGCCATTGATTATAGCATTAGGGGTTGTATGTGTTAGAAAATTATATATTACAGAGCAATGGAACACATAAAATATATTGCAGAAATACAAACACAGAAAACAAGAGAGACACAGATATATGTGGTTCACCCAATTTGGGCTTCGTCCATAGAGAAATAGCCAATCATTCCTTTTATATTATCCAACAAACTAAATAGATACAACCTACAGCAAATCCGTTGTAATTCCCTCTTCACTCTCACACAATCTCCTCTCACTTTCTCACTCAGAATACAGATCTACATAGACGCAATACAATTCCCTCATATATAACGAAGGGTTGCCTTCTAGGGCAAAAACCCTAAATTAAACATAACTTCTACCGTCAGATCTCTGCCTAATGAATAGCTCAGATTGACTACGAAATTACAACATTTTACAAGGCAGTTTTACATCTATTTTTAGCTGCCCCCCTTGGATGCCCCGTGCAGCATAAATATTACGGGC